>CANXYI012175709.1:0-11691 GCA_948208565.1 Hura crepitans | reverse complement strand
ACCTCATGGGAAGTGGCACGCCTTGCCTGTTTTCATAAAGAATGGGTAGGGGGTGTTACAATACTTTTTGCCCATTCTTTATATGTATAGTAGTTAGACACTCATGTATAGGATTTTAGGAATAAAATGTTAAAATGGTAGATCTTGTCACATAGTAGGAACTGTAAATAATACATCATATGTATAAATTGTGTGTATGTTAGTATGTATATATATATATATATATGCCTATGTTTGTTTGCATGTGTCTGAATGATATGGGTTTAAGACCCCGTGTTGTCTGTTTATGCGTGATGGATGAGATGATATAGGACGAGATGGGTCCAGGATATGGGAGTTGGTATTGGATGTGCATAGAAGTGTTTTCTACATGTTAAAATTTTTGGTTTTAACCCTGGCGGCCATTTTGCTAATGAAATTTCTGTAAAATAGGTGTGAGTCTGATAAATAGGCTGCAACAGTCACATACAACCTAAAACATGAATAATAACTGCTTTGGGGGATAAACTAAGATAAATACATAAGTCGGGTAGTAGAGTCAATAAGTGTTAAACAAATGTCCGGTGGGGTAGAATCAAGATAGGTGACCGATGGGAAGTAGCATTCCTTGTCTGGTTCACTAGAGAACCGGGTATGGGATGTGACATTATGGATGGATACTAAAGTGATGTATGTGAATGATGTAAAGAAAGTGGCCTATGTGCTTGGAGGTTGATCGTTGAATGGCCTTATGTTATGTCCATGCATGAATATGCATTATGTTAAGCATGTAATGAATGATACATAATCACATGTATGTTACGATCATGAAAATTGCATTGAGATATTGATAGTGCAATTATGAGTATATGATAATGAAGTATGACTTAATATGTGATTTTTCATGAAATAATATGCTTGATCACGAAAATAAAAATAATAACATAATTTTTCGGTTTAGTCATTTGTTGGCTAAACCAAAGTAATTATAATATGTTTTAAGCTTAATTAAGATAGTGTAACTAAAATAAATTGATTAATCGCCCACACGAGTAACAACCTAGTTCGAATAGGTTGATCAATCAACTAAGTGTTTATTAGCAACTGCTAAGGTACTTCGATGCCTTTATTGATATTAGTTGGGCTACGAGTCCACTAAATGTCTGAGCTATAGGCTTTTATTTTTGAACTTTAGATCCACGTTGGTAGATGAACTTCGGGTTCATAAATGATGGTAATGGCCATCATGCTATGTTTTGTCCTTAAACTCATGCTATGCTCGGTCTTGGACTCATGTTATGTTTAACCTTCAAGTCTCATGCTATGTTTGATCTTTGGATCCACGTTAGTAGATGGACTTTTGGATTCATGGAGGTTGTACTGGCCATCCACTCCCATTATCCATAGGATATGTGTTCTCATACTATAAGCATGTTAAAATGAATATAATGGAATTCTAAATATGGATTTTATCATGTACAATGTGTATGTATAATGTGATTATCATCTTTATCACATGATTTATGTTATAACATATATGCATGTAATGATTTGGATTATACATATCATGAATTATGTTTGCTTACGTTTGTATGATGATGTACAATAATTGGTAAAGCATGATTGCAAAAGTTATTTCGATTACACCGCTAAGCTGTTGCTTAGCGCATTGTTTTTCTTTGTGATGCGTAGATAAGGAGAATAATTGAGCTGAAGCCTCCGAACATCAAGACTAACCAGTAAAGCTTATCCTTTGGTATAGTTTTGTTGTATATATTAATGCATTGTTTTTCTTTGCGATGTGTAGATAAGGAGAATAATTGAGTCGAAGCCTCAGGACATCAAGACTAACCAGTAAAGCTTATCTTTTGGTATAATTTTGTTGTATATACTAGATTATGAAATGTATAGAAAAAAAAGCACTCATATATTGTAAATGTTAAGATATGGGCTTAAACTGTGTTGTCATGTAAATATAAGGAGGCTCTTATGGTTTTGTAACCTTGTTAAAGATTATTTTAAAATATTTTACTTATATGATATCTCTTCTTGAGTTTGAGATTGTATTTTGTGTTGATGACTGATGTGGAGTGATAAGAGGATCATAAAAGCAGTGAATTAGGTTTGAAATGATTCAAAAGTTTATTTTTCATTGTAGGTTACTATTTATATTTGGGATAGTATTTCGGTACAACCATTATACTGTCGAATTTTTGACATGAGGATTCCTTTTGTTTTCAAACCAAGTTTTTGAAAAGTTTTTGTTAATTTGCATTTTAGAAAAAGAAAGTATTTTAAATAGAATAAATAATATGTTTTAAATTGTTAACATATCATAATTCGGATAGCATGCTTGTGTATATACTCTCCATTTGGATCCGAGAATCAAATCGAGTAGAGGGTGTTACAATGTTTATTTGCTTTTGCTTTATTCTTTTACAAGTTTAATATATATAGTTTTAATATTACTAAAAATATTTATATTAGTAGGAATATAAATTATATATGAAAAATTTGTTAATATATATAAATTTTAAAAAATATTTATCACACGAGCACATAATTTGATTGCAGTCCTTCGGCCGAAGTAAAGGCTGTTCTGTCGCTCATCTAGTTCGTACTCTCTCTTTCTCAGCGCAAACAGTTTAATTTGATCGTTAGTTTTTAGGACATTAACTCTTTCTGGTAATAATTTTGCAGTAGTTTGTTTTCGGACTTCTTTGATGGGTCCGTTCACGTTAGCCGTTGATACGAAAAGCTCATCAAATGTTCCTTCAGGTTGACCCAATTTTTATTTTGTTTTTCTTTTTATCAATCAATGGTTAATCTTTTAATTTGGTTCCAAATATTTGTTCTGTTAACTGCATTACAAATTGGAGATGGAGATTATTTTTATTATTTGTTGTTCTTTTACTGAATTTCATCTCTGGGAACTTTTATTTTTGTTGGTTTTTGGCTTTTTAAAGATTCACCTACTAGGAAAAGGCCAAGCTCCGCTCAGCTGGAAGCTAGAAAGGCTTCTTTTGCATCAGTGAGCGAACAAGATCAAAATCCATTTGATTTCTTGCGTGTTTTATTTGGTATGTGCTTCAAATTTCATTTTCTTTTCCTTTTCTTTATAAAACAATTTGAGTACGCATTTCTGATTTCTTCGGTTTTTTTCTTTTTTCTTTTTGTATTTTTAGAGGGTGTTATAGCAGGAGGTACTGCTGGTGTTGTTGTGGAAACAGCGCTATATCCGATTGATACCATAAAGACAAGGTTGCAGGCAGGTTAAACATGCAATGCTTAATTGTCAAATTTTTTTAGTTACTTGTAAGGTTTTTCTACCTCGTTATTTGTGGATTGTTTAATTTCTGTTGCTAAGTTCTTCAGGATTGTTTAATTTCTATTGCTAAGTTCTTCTCTGTTTATGTTGATTGAAGGATTATGCTCTGTAATTACTGTTCCTAGATAAACTTTTATTACTATGCTTTTATTCAGGTTGCTGGGCCATGGAATTGCTATGTTTAACTTGTGATCTATATGAGTCGAATTTTTCCCAATAGCCTTTGCAAAAGGAAAAAAATTCTGATTAATCATGTTTCTGTTAATAACCATGTTTTTCTTTTCTTTTCTTATCTTCTTCTTCTTCTTTTTTTTTTTTGTCTCTCTCTCGAATTTTATTGCCAGATTGAGACCTGTTATTTTATAGGATTTCTGATAGTGGCATCCTGAAATTTACAATTTAAATTCATTTTATAGGCAGCTCGGGATGGTGGAAAAATAATATTGAAAGGTCTTTATTCTGGATTGGCTGGAAATCTTGCCGGTGTCTTACCGTAAGTGTCTTCTGCAGAGTGCAATTTCTACAAGTTTGTGGATCATACCTCTTGTAATTGTTTGATAATTAGTTAGAGCTTTTGAATGCTATACAGTAGCTCCTTCCTTTGTTATTCGCATATTATATCTCAAACAATTAACAGAAGGCTCCCGTGTTTTAGAAGAAATGGCTTTTCCAGAACCGAGTTTTACATATTTCACTTTCATGAAGACAATTCATTTCATATTACTCAGCTGTAATCTTATAGGTATCAAATTTGCATTGTACTGATTTCAGGGCTCTGCATGTCTATTCTCATGTTTACTCCTACCCATTTTCTTGCATTTTGTTGATTTGTGCTCATCTTCTAAGTGCACAAGTCTTTCTTATGTCTATGCTCATTTAATGAGTCTGCTTATTTGACTCATTATGCTTGCTTCTCTGTGCATTATAAAGAAATGTAGGACAAACCTTAAATTGCAGGTAGGCTGCTTCAGAATTAACTGCCTACAACTTTCGCTTGGCTTGCTCTGTCCAATTTAAAGGAAATGAATATCTCTAATTTCTCCTTCTTATCTATAGGTCCTTATGCAAATAAAATGTAAGCTATGGGATAAATAAATAGTTTGTAACTCTAGGAGTCTTTTGATTAATAATTTCACTTGCTTGTTGTTCCTGTATTTAACTGTGGACAAGTAATGGAGGAAATAACATGTCTTCATAGGTTCAGTGGATTAAAATTTTGTTGTGAATGACTGAGTAAATAATTGTAGGTGAAGTTATTTGACTTCATCAGTCTATAAGTGGAAAATCTTGTCTCTTTCCAATACATCTGTCATATAGTTCTTGGTTCCTTATGAATGTTGATGGTTCTTCTTGCACAGGGCTTCAGCATTATTTGTTGGCGTATATGAGCCTGTAAAGCAGAAATTGTCGAGAACATTTCCTGAAAATCTTAGTGCTGTAGCTCATCTTGTAAGATTTTCCTCATTCTTTTCAGTTTATTATCTCCTGTTGCTAATATGTTGGTTTTGGCATGTGATTGGTGAGTGCATAATAGAAGTTCCATTTTTTTTTTTTTTTTTAAAATTTTTTTCCTATTGAAAACCTACCAGAATGCTGGGATATTCTTTGAGGGATGTGCTAAATTACAGATCATAGTTCCAAATAAATAATTATAGTTGCAAAATTCATGTGCTGTTAGTCTCATGGTATTTGACATTTCATGAATTGCATCTTTAAATCATACTTGCAACCTAGAAATTTAAAGGCCATTCTGTATATCAATTTAAAAATTTTAACGTGATAAAATACCTGATTTTAGTTGCTCGTATTATGACTATCTATAATGAAGGATTTTCCCTGTACATAACTGGCGTTTTCCTTCTTTCTTTCTTCTTCCTCTCTCTCTTTTTTATTTTTTTCCTTTTTTTTTGAATTCATGGTTTTTTTTACTTCTATACAGACTGCAGGTGCCATTGGAGGGGTTGCTGCTTCTCTCATTCGTGTTCCAACAGAGGTATTTTTGCATGTATATTTCACGAGCCGTCATCTTTTAATAAATATATTTTTAAACTTTAAGCAACCTTCAGGTTGTTAAGCAAAGGATGCAGACAGGGCAATTTACATCAGCCCCAAATGCTGTCCGACTCATTGTTGCTAAGGAAGGTTTTAAGGGTCTTTATGTGGTATGTGATGTCCTCAAGTTTTAGCCCAGAGATAAGCTCATGGCTGCATAAAATTCATATCTAAATATCCAGTCTAGCTACTCTGAGTTACTAAACTTATATTTCTTTTTTTTTTGGTAGTTGTTGTACAATTGTAATGGTTAGACTTGCTTAGTTGGAGAAAACTATTACAATTCGCAGAAAATATTTCAAAGAAAACAGAAAAATATTGTTTCTTTATAAACTTCTATTGTTTTTTCAAACTTAGGACTGGAAATCAATTTTCTTAATTGCTTTTTTAGTCACAGCTTGAGAAAACAAATTCATTTAGTTTTCCATTTTACTCCTTTAAATAATGGAACAAGGAATAGAATTAGCAAGGACACTTTTTTTATGTATTGATGAATTTCCTTTATTAGTTTGCTGGTCTGAAGCACTCCTAAATTGTTATTGTCATTGTTGTTATTGTTGTTGTTGTTGTTGCTGTTGTTATTATTATTATTATTACTTTACTTTGGCTCAGCGCTTCAAATCATAGTACACTGTTACAGGTTCAGGCCCCAGATATTAGCTGTCTTCTTCTTTTTCTTTCTTTTTTTTTTTTTTTCATTTTTTTATCATTTTGTCTGCCTGTACTTTCATAATTTTTTGTTATTTTGATTTTTCACATTACAGAATTTTGAATAATTTTTATGTATTGCAATGATTTTTGGGATTAAGATAATTTGACACTCTTTTTTTTTTCTTTTTTGAATAAAATATATCAGATTAACTAAATGCTTTCTTTGTATTAATTTATTGTTATTTTCATTCATGCACTTGCTCTATATTATTTAAAATCTTATGTTAATTTTAACAATTTTACACTGAAGGATTTACCATAACATTTTTGGTAGTTCTTACTGTACTTTCCAATCAAATATTTATTTGAGTGATGGGATTGAAGATATTTATGCAATTGCATATACATAATTAGTATTCAATATAAGGATGCATATTCTTTTTCTAAAATATCACTTGGAAAATTCTAGAATGGATTTTAGAAAAATGAATTGCTGAGAATTGGATTTATCATGCATTTTTTTTTCCCAGTTTTTTTTTTTCAGTTTTTCAATTGCGAAGTTGAAAGTTGGAAAACTAGGAAATGGAGAAAAAACATGAAAATGAAAATATCTTTTTTCATTCAACTAATAAGGCCCTATTTTTTGGAGTGAACATTTGCTGTTCTTTTGCTCTTATAATTATTTATTGCTGTTAATTTGTGACATACCATCAGCCATTGTACTTCATTTATCTATATCTGTCTTCACTTTTACTTTTGAATGTAGGGATACAGGTCATTTTTATTGCGAGATTTGCCATTTGATGCAATTCAGTTTTGTATCTATGAACAACTTCGGATTGGTTATAAAGCTGCGGTATTCCCTCGTCAAACATAAAGTGACATTTAGAACTATGTTCTGTGCTTTTTTTGGTTTGCATATTCTACATAACTTTTTAATATGTTTGTACCGTTTTTAGTTGCATAAGCTTAGGTTGGTGATTTGTAGAGTATCATCTACAGAACATCATCTAGATAATTTTTCTAGAAGAAAAAGGATGCCTATGTTTATGTGTCTTTAACACTTCTATTTAAACTATACAAAATTTCAGTCAGCATTTTAGGACAGCCCTCTTGAGCATGAAATTTTAGACAGTAGAACTTTAAAATCAAAATCTTGTCTGAAAGCTGAAGGAGATCATGTTTTCCAATTTTCCTAGTCTTCTGGCCTTTTTTTATAATTAATTTTTAGTTTTTTAAAATTTTTTATCCAAAGTTTTAAGGCAAAACATTTTTCATTCCACATTATGTAGTGTGTATTGAGAGGGAGGTTCTTGAAACTTTTAAATCATTTGAGCCAATCGAATGCAGAAGCATTCTTCTTAATTTATTTGCTTCCTTACGCTATACAGTACCCAAAATGAAACTAGACATTTAATGGCACTGTTAACTATTGCTGAGCTTACTATATTGTATGATGAGAACCGTCATGTTACTATTACAATCCATTTTCTGTTTCTATTTATCATTGGTTTAACTCCTGATTATGGAAAATAGTGATATTTTTTGCTCTTGACTTGTGTTGATAAACTCTGAGCAGCTAGCAATCAAAACCGTCTAGGACCATTTTTTTTTATGCTTTTATAAATCAGAGCATGTCTGCAATCAAGTCATTCACTCAATTTCGTTGGCAGTTGGCTAACCAATTTTTCCTTTTTTGAGGACAGATGCAAACTATGATGCTGAAGTAGTAGCATTTTGAAAACGTAAAAGGAGCTTATTCTCATTGACATAATATCCTTTTCACTTTCTTTTTGATAGGCGCGAAGAGAATTGAATGATCCAGAAAACGCTATAATCGGAGCTTTTGCTGGTAATATTGACATTTAAAGTGTGACAATGGGCATATTATAAACACCTGATAATATGAACACCTTGTATGAACTTTCCAGATATCTAGTTTCATATTATTTATTTCTGAATGCTGTTGAATTGGTTGCATTTTGTTTCTAAAGCATTGGATTTTTCGTGTTAAAAGACTTGATTGAGGAAACTGATTATTGTAGTCTGTAAGGAAAACAAATTTCCTAGTTTGACACTAGTGATGAGATAACTGTGCATAACATGAAACGCCCGACTTGCATGGAGTTGGTCTAACAACGGCATGCAAAAGCAAACACTTGAATTATTTCTATCATATAATTATCAGATTCTCATGAACAGATTTTCAAGATGTGTCTCATTTTGTCCAGAAATTTCTCTCTTTCAAACCCAATCCTTTATCCTTTTCATCCACTCCCAATCTGTATCCAATCTTCTTTTCAAATTCTAGGTGCGTTAACTGGAGCTATCACAACACCACTTGATGTGATCAAGACAAGATTAATGGTTCAGGTATTTTAAATCCTTGATTTGCTGTTTCTTACACGTCGGGGTCAATTGATGACTTCTCTTATGACACTATTATGCTTCGTAGGGCTCAGCTAATCAGTACAAAGGAATCTTTGATTGTGTTCAAACGGTTGTTAGAGAAGAAGGACCCACTGCTCTTCTCAAGGTTTGTTTTACAATCCATATTTCCATTTGCATCTTGCTTATTTAATAGAAAATGAACATGCGATATCCTATAGAATCTTCAATGTTATTATTTTGGGAGAAAAAAATTAAAAAGGTAATGCAAGAGGAAAAATTATGAGATCAGGAACGCGAGCTCTGATGTAGGATACCAGAAAGTACATTGGAACTCGTTTCATTTTTATTGTATCGCTCAAGTGTTTGGTATTAAAAATAATATATTGGCATATCCTGAGGAGGAATTTCAATTTTTTTTTTTCATTTGGTATGTGATACCGCAGGGCGTAGGGCCAAGAGTTCTATGGATAGGTATTGGCGGTTCAATCTTCTTCGGAGTATTAGAAAGCACCAAACGTTTCCTTGTTCAACGACGTCCTAAACCTAATCAAACCGAGAAAGAAGACTGATCAACTTTAGGTGTTACAGCTGGTTGTAGTAGATGGTAAAACAGAATAATGTGATATTGTAATTTATTTCCTTTTCTTTAATTTTCAGACTAGCAAGGTGTAATTATTGTGATTTCTTTCCTTCTAATTTCAATTTTCTGCACTAGAAGAGTTTATTTTAATATATCTCTGTAATTCAGCCTTAATTCGGACTTTTTTTTTATTTGTAATAATAGTCTCTATTATAAGGGAGAAATGAATAAGAAATGAGTAGGTAGAAGTTTACTTAAAAGAAACCTAAGAGATTTGGTCTCTCTTTAAGGAGTAAGGTACAAGGTTCATTTGACATGTTTGATTATCTTGTCAAGATAGGTTGCTAACGAAATTGAAACAAAGGAAAAGATCTGATCTCCAATGCAGATTTTTCAGTTAATAGCATGTAGAGATATGATCCTTGTATTGTGATCTTAGTATTAGGTTAGTTCAGTTTCAGGTTTTTGGGAAGAGAAGCTATCTATTGATGATATAGCCAAGCTTGTTTCATTTCTTTGCAAATTCTGTTTGCACATGTGATGCTGCAGCCTTCTCAAAATGCATGCCTCTTGGTTCCTCAAATGCATTTTATTCAAAGAATATTTCTTTCTTTTCAACTATGCTTCATACCATTGCCTAGTTGAGACAATTTTAGAATATTGGTTTGCTCTTAGATGTTGTAGGCACTTGAATTTTTTTTTTTTTTTTTGCCTACGATGATTGCTAGAAATGGATCCAAGTAACAAGTTGAAATAGCCAAAACCTAGTTTGCATGGATTAATAGGATATTTGGTCTACATGGTCCTATTAGCCCAAGGTTTGCACAAACTAACAAATAGCCAGTCTAAAGAAATTGAGCCTATGGTTCGCATTGACCTCATACCCAAAGTTTGGTATGCACAGATCTCAATTCGAAAAGCTTCCAAATTATTAGTTTTCCTATTTGGACTCTGATTTCTATTCTGATGAGAATTCTATTTAGCTGAATGAGAATATCTCACTAGAGGCTTATATAAACACCTTTGATGAACCTAATTAGATATCAAGAATTCACATAAGAAAACTCTATTGCAGAATCAATTCTCCAAGTCCGAAGCTATCATTAAATTCATAATTCTTTCTAAAACCACAACTTTTATTTTGTTGCTTGGAGCTTCATTCACAAGGTAAGTTTAGAGGCTATTATTGTTATTCTTTTCATTGCTTTAATTAATTAACTGAGGATCTCCAATGATTAATTGATATGTGAGGTAATTCATTATAATCCCCACGTTAATTATAGGAGTAGGTTAACATTTATACCTTGTCTCTTCATGTTTAAATCATTTATTAAGTAATTGTAACCCTACTTGCATTCTGGAATTTACTATTAGTCTACACATACCACCTTTAGGGAGGATTTAAGTCTGCGAAGACTAATTATTTAATCTACCTTATTTGACGTGGTCTGCATAGACCTACATGTGTGAAATAGTGTTATGTGGCATGAATAATCAATTGCTTTAATGCTTATTTGTAGTGATGATGATGAATGATCCGTATTCTGTTCGTAATTATGATTGATTATATCTTATTTATACACATTGACATCATGTGGTTTTGAGCTATTATAAGGTCTTTATAGACCTCTTTATTGTGATTCTGATCATTCTATTTGAGCTGTACAAGTTTTGGTCATTTATGTGGAGATGGTGGTACGCATGAGCTAGTTTTGGGCACACAAGTAGTTCGCAAGGACCTACTAAAGAAGCTCAATCAATCCACATGGACTAGATGGCGTTGATCAGAGACTTATTTTGTTATGTGTTTAATTAATTTTGGTTTATTTTTATTTTATGTACCTTTTTCTACTATGATTGTAATATATAGTTTATTTAAATCTATTTTATACGTAAAATATAACTTCACATCAATGATTTTCTAGATAATTAATTGACGTTTTCTTAATAAAATAGATTTTGATTTCCTTTAATAAAAGTCGCCCATAAAAAATAATGACTAATCTCTTAAAGGTAGGAACTAGACAGTTACTGCTAATTCTTATAAAATCGTGGGTAATTGTTAGGTCATCAAACACTTATAAGAATAGCCCATTTTATAGATGTCCATATTGTCGCGACCCAACCCCGATGGCATTTAGTACTGTTTGGGGGCCTTGCGCGACGTGGCTATTGGGTGCAGGTTAGCGTCACCACTAACTGATTGAGGGGCAGCTAGACACCTAACAATTTTAGTTTGCCTTCTGAGTTCGGGGTCATTTCAACACAGGGAAGGTATTAGGCACCCTATGTCATGATTTATTTAAAACATAATTGTTGACTAAGGGTTAATAAATAATTTTGTTTCAAAGTAACTATGTTCATGTTTAATTAATATGTTTGATCATAATATTAAGGACTACTATGAATTAATTTTAATTGCTCTGATAATATTTTGAGACTTTTTTTAATTATTTGAATAATTACGAATGTTACTAAAATCATTCTAATGCATCTTTGAAAATTTTTAAGCTCAAAGAGACTTATTTATACTGTTAAAACGAATTAAATATATATCTTATATGAATATGTGCATAATTAATTAGCCCGATTGAGAATCCGACTTTTACATTATTTCCTTTTATTTCTTATTTCAATTAATGGTTTACGCAAATATCTTTAAAACATGAAAAGAATTGATACTAATGTACCTTTATCAATTTTAGTAGAA
>CANXYI012175708.1:0-11377 GCA_948208565.1 Hura crepitans | reverse complement strand
ATATCTATCAGACAAATTGAACCCTAACTTGTTTTTTCCTTTCTCTCCACTGCTAGGTAGTCATTTCCATACAAATTCCATAGCACATACCATTTCAACAATCCCAAATTAACCATGTTGCCAGGTGGAGGAATGCTAGAGTAAGAAACCTAACCCTTCTACCTTTTCTCTGGATCAGGTATCTATCTTAAATCAATCAAATCCTGAATTTTATCCCTTAGAGTATGCCAATTATCTATATTATAGCCTATATGTTAATTATACTAGTAATACAAGTCTGATCTGTGATATGATTGTCTTTTATGTCTGGGAGGTTTGTAAGGCAAGGGTTAAATTTTCCCTTCCTTTTAGAATCATTTCAAGCACCAAGACAGTGGTTTACCCAAATTAGATTAATGCCTAGTCACAGTGAATACCTCAATAGTTTTACTAGTTCCACTAAAACTCATTCCAGTTGTCCCTCTACTATTCAAGCTCTTTCTATTATTAAATCCTTCTAAGTTCCTTTTCTGCTCAGCATGCTTTTCTTCCACATTTATTGTTATATCTTTTAGCGATTTCCAGTCTTTAAGCCCTTTTGCTTTTAACCCATCCTTTAAGTATAGACTAGCATTTTTAATGAACATACGAATCTAGTATGATGTTTTTGGCTTGTTTCTCATTTCTAAAACTCTATATCTCCATCTTGTCAAGTACTCTATGAAGGTCTCATTGGGTTTTTGTTTAAGCAGCTTAAAGTCTTGCATTATAATCTCCATATGAGTGTTGTAGTCATACTAATTGATAAAAGCTTCAATGATCTTACCCCAATCTTCTTTTACTTTCTTTTCTAGTCAATGGTACTAGTCAATTGCTCTACCCTGTAACATCAGGCTAAAATAAGCCACCTTCTGCTTTGTGCTAAGTTCTGTGCCTCTTATAACTATAGTGTACTACTTAACATGGGCTCTCAAATTAATTGTCCTATCAAACTTAGGTAATTCTAGCATCTTAAACTTGGCAAGTAAAACTTCTTCAGATTCTAAAGTAAGCTCATCAAGATCTATCCCGTTACCTATGGTAATAAGTCTAGCCATTGCTTCTATCTTCTCTTCTAACTTCTCTATAGTAGCACCCTCAATCCTTTAGGGTGGAACTCTCTTCCTAGATTCAACCTAATAATCCTCAAAGAAATCAAACTTTAGATTGAAGTATTCAATCTTTTTATTCTTCTCACCTGAACCTATTGCCTTTTTCTTAGTGCCAATTCCCTTAAAAATAGTAGCAACCTTTTCAGGTGTGGATACAAATTGGTTTGATAGATGGTGGTGTATGGAAGTAGGAGCAACCTTAGTAATTGCCCTTGAGATCAAGGACATCATTTTCCTTTCAAACTCTTCGAATTCCTGGTCCATCCTAGCTTTGAAGTCTAGAGCTGAAGAACTACCTTCCCCTATCATGTTTGTTTGATTATGAGTGGTGTGGATGACTTCCTGTCTGGTTATCCTTTTATCTAACCCATGTACCTAAGCAGCCTAAGGATCTATGATGGCTATAATACAAGGGGTTAAAAATGATGAATGAGATGCATGTGAATGCATGAAATACAGGTGCATGTTAATGTGTAGAACAATAAACACAAGCAAGAGCCTTTCAACCTTATAACTTCCCACACATGAGGTCAACGTCCTCTTTCCTAAAAGGGCTTACCTGAGGGACATCAAGGCCCCCAATAGGTTCAAATAATGAATAGCAAATTGGTGAACATTATTTCTCTCAAAAAGAGCGCATGCAAGATATTTGGCCCATATATGTTGGATATGTTTAGTCAAACCAAAATACAGAGCCTAACCCATTCCAATTAGAAAAGGCCCAATGGGTTTAATAGCATTTCAAGATGATTAAACCATATTTCATGTATATGGCTCACATAGCACATAATACATCTTTAACCGGGGTACCTAAAAGAAGTTGCTATTGGTCATTAATAGGCTCACGGTTAAGTCACACAAGTTATGGTCATCCAAGCATGGTCCCTCCACAACGGGTCTATCTCATCATGACCATACGATTGATTTGTTCACCATTTTATATACCTTATAGGCACGAGGCTTAGATTTGATGTCATTACTAAAATCTTCCAAATTGAGTGAAAATGGGTTCTTGCTTTAAAATGACATCACGGTGAGAAAAGGATGCCTAACTTATTCTAAGGCTCCAGTAAGTGATGTATTTTCGAAAAGAGATAATATTATAAATTCAAAATATGAAGTTTCATATTAATTTGAGTACTGTCGAAGCATGGTCTCATGGTGTCCCCAGTAAAGTCACCACTATTTGAATATGAGGTCCACATTTTCCTCTCATAGGCTGATCAAATCGAAACAACCGACTTGACTTAAACCTAACTCCTTGAGTCTCAAAAGACGAGAAGCAAATTTGAGGAATCCTAAATCATTCCTACTTGATTAGGCTATGAAGAGTGAGTTGGGCACCATAAGGTAGGAGTCGCCACCTAACCAAAGTTGGGAAATACCTTATAGGGCCATTGTTATGCATAAAAGATGAAAGGCAATGTAGTAATTGTCAAAAGAGAAGTTACCTATTGCTAGAATTTCTAGAAGCTAGTAGGGATATATTATGAGTTGCTATACATTCTTTCTTGGTTGTATGCATAGCTTATCACTATTCTTTCTATATATGTAATGGTCCTCACATTTGGGACCACATAATTTCAGAATTAATTTTAATTCTCTTTTTTCCTTCTTTTTCTCTTAATTTTTTTATCTAAATTATTTTGGCAAAACATATTTTTGGATCCCTAAACTTTTACATTTTTTTACATTAATTCATTTTATTAAAATTTTTTCTACATTGAGTCCTTTACTTTTAATTTTAATCACATTAAGTCTTTATCTTGCTTGTCTTATCAAATTTGTTTATTTATCATGTCAAATAAATTAAATTAAAAAGTTACAAAAGAGATTGGTCACTCATATCCTTTAAAAATTATGAAATTTTACTAAAATCACATCATAAAAAGGATACCTAATGGTTGTGTTCTACCAAAAATTGAAGTAAGATCAACAATTTTTGAACACTTGGGTTTTAATTGCTTAATGTGATTAAAATTTGAAAAAAATTCCCATTAGCTTTGGTAAAGAAGGACTTCATATAATCAAAATTGAAAGTAGGACTTAATGTTAAAAAAAATTTAGTATAAGAACTCAATATAGAAAAATGTGAAAGTTCAAGGACTTAAGAGTGAGTTTTTCCATTTCTTTTATATGTATTTGATTAACCTATACTACATAATCCTAACAATGAGTTACTCATAAATTGGAAAGGTAGAGAGGCTCTTGAAAGTAAGGGTTTTATGTTAAGTAAAAACAAGATATAAGTTATGCATTATACTTTTAGCCAAAATGGGATAGAGAGGAAGTGAGTTTAGGTTTGCAACAATGGCTAAGTGTAGCTAGTTTAAGTATCTAGGCTCCTTTTCTAAAGATGATGTAATGATTGATGAAGATATAACTCATAAGACTAAAATAGAATAATTGAAATGAAGAAGTGTAGTATATATGCTTTGTGACAAGAAGATACCAATTAAAGTGAAAGGAAAATTTCATAGAATAACAATTCAATTGGCCATATTATATGAGAGTGAGTGTTAAAAAACTTAAAGTTCAGTATATAAACATTAAATATGGTAGAAACATGGATGTTCAGCTAGATTAGTGACCCTATAAGATTGGAAACAATTAGATTTACTAGAAGGTGTATATAACACATATTAGAGGTAAAATAAGAAAAATTCTAGTTGATTTAGATATATTATAGAGATGCTCAAATACCTAGTTCAATAGTAAAAAGTAAGTAGGGTAGAGGTATGCTCAAGATTACATGAATAATGATCTTCATCGCTAGGTATTGTGATTGGATAGAGGTGTATAGAGGCAGAATCGATATAGCCAACTTTACCTAGTATAAGACTACCGCTTAGTGTTTTGTTGCTATATCTCTTTTGTGTTCTAGCTATCTGCCTCTCTCATGCATGCACGTGCACACTAAATACATCTTTTATGCATCAATTTCTATTTATATTGGTTGTTTGTGTGTACATACAAACATACACGTATTTTATGTATATTATAAGTGGCTTAAATGCAATCTGATTGTAAAAGAATAATAAGACTAAACTAGAAAGGCTTGAAAGAGAAAGACATGCTAACTTCCTGAACATGTTGAAGGGGTTTATGCTTAATTAGGTACCATTTATGCTTTGGGTTCTATTGGTTGAATATAATATAGTTTTCTGAAAATATAATTCCTTATTTCAACTGTAATACATTTTTAACATCCCTCTAAACTTCAATTTTTAGTAAATTAGATTTTAGATTTGCAAGGGATGATAAAATCTACTTGGGACCTAACTTTCAATTTAAAATATCAATCCTTGTATTGTTCAATAAAATGGTAGAATATCTTATATTTGTGTTAGGAGTAAATCCTAACTTCATAAATAAACATAATTTAGAGAGGGTTAAAAAAGTTAGAATGGTTGAGTAGAGAAGAAAGAGGAAGAGAAGGAGAGAGAGGAGAAATTGATTGTATTCATTCATATGTCCTTTGATACTAGAATTAAGGACTTCATAACGCTGCTGAGCTAGAATTGTGATGCTTGCCACCCGTTCTATACACTAGACCGAATAGCGGACACGCACAATGCATAACGGTATCCGAAATCTATATACAAAAACCTGTCCTAATTAAAACTTTTTATTATTTAAGACATTTTAAAACTTGAGAAGATGTAAAAATGTGAAAATAGTTTTGGCATACATTACGGGATAACTAGTGGGGTTATCGTGTTGAAATTTTGGCAGCATAACGGCTGTACCAGGACACTTTCCCAAATAGTACCTATTTTGAAAACACTTCTGTAATCATGGTACAATAATTTCTAAACCACTTGGGTCCTCTTAACCTTCAAAACTCATCAAAATGATATATCACATACATGAGACCCTCAGGCTCATCAAAACATTATATAAAAACTCAATGGCACCTCAAGCACCCTCATCAGCACTTATCACATGTAGAAACAATAGATATTATACAAGTCATTCAATGTAATTTAAAATATTGTATTAAAGGTTCACAAAACCATATAACACTTAAAGTTACAAAACTAAGCTGGTTTACATAGATTAGGCCCAATCCCTTTATTGGATCACAAGAGTACTATAAATGCTATTACATCATTATACATTTACAAAAGAAACAAAATATACCCAAAGGGCAATTCTTCGCATCTCTTATGGTGTAAAGGCTTTGACTTTAATCTATACTTTTCTTTAACCTATGCATTGCCAAGACAAGCAACATGTTAAGCATAAAGCTTAGTGGTGTAATCACTTTAATATGCACACTTATATTTAATTAGACATGCATTAAACATGTATTGCTAGTATACATTATGTTGAAATAACTTACATGTCACATGACATGCATTAATCATGTGATGTAACAATACATGTTCCTATACAGCGTAGACTAAGCAACAAGCTTAAAGATATGGTCATCACATAGTCAACATAACAATCCGTATGATATAAACTCACATATGTGTTTTATCATGTACGCACACCTATAAGCACATAAGATGTATTCACATGTCATACTTTATATATAGGCTATGAAAATGAGATCATATGTCAAGTTATACTACTTCATCATTAACCATGATGGTTATTAGTTTAATTAATGCCCATACTATTAAGACAATTATCTAAAGCTAGATAACAGATACACGGTATCTTGCCCGAATGCTCACAGTATCATGCCCAAAGGATAATGCTCATCAGTATAACAAAGTGACTCGTAGGTCTCTTACCTGAAGGTATACTAGTAGCTGCTAATAATCCTAGTTGATCAATTAACCTATCCAAAACTAGTTTGTATAGTGGTATAGGCATAACTAAACTGATTATGTTCTACCAATTTAGTCATTATTGACAAAGATAAAAATTATTGCTTATTTTAACATATACATCATGAGTTCATACCTATTACTATGTACACAGACCACATAGGTGAATAGCATATAGCAAGGCCTGTAACTCACATCCATGCCATGTATCATGAAAACGAGTTATGTAGCCAACTTATACTTATATACACACATAGACACATAAACCTCTCATCTTTACTTTTACACACACATACACACTAACACACGTATTATCTTCACATTCATGCCACACTCAAGTATAATCAACCATTACTCACTCGAGTACATAGCTCGAGCTTCACGTATGGATTGTTCAAACATATGGCCACATTTTAGGCAAAACCACCTATCAAGACTCTCTATGGGCATTACACGGCTTAACTACATCATAAGGCTAAAGCACATATTATATCATATCTTCACACTTCATAAGCATGCATTTAGATCATAAAATGTGTCCATGCACTCAATTTCTTAATATAACATAACTTAGCCACTTAACGTATCATATACAAATTATATGACTACCAAGAATCACATATGAGCATGACATTTATGAGTTACATCTAATCACCATTTATAGCATTCCTATATATATTACAATGCATATATCATATGGGTTAGGCATTTATCCATCTCATTTATTATATGGCCACATCACGCCAAAAATGGCATTTACCGATATTATGTTTTATATAGCGTATATCATGTGCACATAGCATTTCACATGTCCAATTGGCATTTGGCCACCCTTAAAGTCTCATACATGCACATGAATCTCCACACAACATTAGCTATGCCATTTGTATTTCATAAACCATGTATGTACTTATAATGCCTTATATATAGCATAAGCACACATATATGCACATACACCTTCTCAAGGCCATTCGGCCTCTACATATGCACACAAATAGCATGAATTTACTCACACTTAACATACATTACAACAATTTAACATCCTAACCATTTTTATTGAATTAAATTTTATTAAATGCATCAAAGGTAAATATTACATATTATGTCAAATTTGTGCATAATTATTTATTCATGCATTTAAGACATGTTAACGTGATTACATATACTTAATGACATCATGTGGTATGCTTAAAGCTATCTCATACCTTTCCTTTGCCTCGAGAATCACGGATTGACATTTCGCCTACAAGTTCAAACGGTCAAGATTTAGCAAAAATCATATAAAATCACATGAGCTCCGAAAAAACAAAATGAGGACATTAAATGATTTTTGGGCATGTAACAAACATGAGAAAATTGTTAGAACTTGAAAATTCTTACTCGAATGAAAAATGGTCACTATTCACCTTAGGTTTCTCTACACAATTTCTCTCGAACCACTCTGCCAAATCGAGTGATTTTAGTGTCTATGGAAAGCTCTTGACATGAGCTTTCTATCTATCACAATTTTTGGAGGTGGGTGGTGTCAAATGAAGAAGAAAAAGAGAGGAGAAGGGGCTAGTATTGGCGTCGGCCAGAAGGGGAGAGAAAGAAAAGAAAAGAAAAGAAAGGAAAAATGAGAAAGAAAAGAAATAAATGGGGTATTTGTAGTTTTTGAGTTATAAAATTTCTCCTTCCTTTCTAGTTTATTTTCACGCTTCTCAAGAATCCAAATTAAACAATTAACACCTCTAAAAATTAGATAAATAAAGGTTTTATAGATCACCAAATATTAGGTTCAAAAAATGAAGGGAACTGGGAAAATCAACGTAATTACTCAATTAAAAATTCAAAAGAATTACTTTCTGATATCTAAAAATTTTGATTCCAATGCCAATAAACTCATCAGCATATCGAAGTATTAGGTTGTATAATTCTTGGACTATTTTGAGCAACTTTTTATTTATTTTACGATTCAGCTTTGCCTATGGCACTATTCACAAGACACTGCCACAAAATCTTGTTTATGGTTTTTAGCCATCTAAAAGACTTCAGATTGACTTCAAACTTTACCCAAAATTCTCTCATAATTAATACTCCCTGATGGACTACTTAATGCAGCTTGGGTTTTGAGAAATACTATTCATCCTGAGAAGTACTATTCATGAGAGTTTGGATTTTCTAGTCGTTACAGGAAGAATAGCTAAGAGATCATGAAATGTAAAAGATAAGAAAATGATGCCAGCTATATAGTGCTAGTATAATAGAATTCTTCCCTAGACTATTCTAACTTATTTTGTAATTACATCATTATCCCATTATATGGAACATACACTCCTTTTTGCATATTCTTGTACCCATGAATGAAAGAACTCAAATGTTGAATGAAGGTCTATTTCTTCCAAGGTTCCATCAATAAGTGGAAGGTGATGCCATTTAATGAGCAACTGTTGAACATGTGAGTTGCTAATGAAAATAGTCCTGATATTTAAAACCTTTTTGGGAAGAATTTGCAACATGTTATGGATGGTAGTTAAGGAAGTGGTTTAGTGATTGTCTCTGATCTTTTTCAATAACTCATGGAAGACAAGGTGCACTAGGTAGGAGGTAATTGGAGCCTAAGTAACTTAGCCCATCTTCTCAAATCACTTGAAAAGGAACCACAATACTTGGCATTGAGACTTGTGGATTGAAATATTAGTTTGAGGATGAGGCTGAAGTTTTAAATAAACCAAATCACCAATAAAAAATACCTTATTGGATCTATGCCTATTGTATATTTTGTCATCTTTTTCTTAGAGGCTGCCAATTGATCTCAAAGATAAGCATTTATGGTTTCTTTTGGGGATCTTCAACAACTACCACTAAAGCAGTATTGGATAGGATTGGGGGAAAGGAAGGTGGGAAGTCATAAAGAGCTTGGAAGGGGTTCATATTGATAGCACTTTGGAAACTGGTGTTATAGCAGTATTCAGTTAAGCTTAGCCTCTTACTCCACTGTTTGGGCTTTGAAACATTTTGCAATGGAATTAGTTGGCCATTGATTTATGGGTGATGAGAGGAACTTAACAAATTAATGCCAAGAAATTTCATTAATTTTTTCCCATAAAAACCCAATAAATATTTTCACTATCGAAAATAATAGTTTCAGCATCCCTTGTAGGCAAATTGGTGTTGAAAAACCCAAGCCACTTTTGTTGCATTAAATGGGTAAGCTAATGGAATCAAATGTGCAACTATTGAGAACAAGTCCACCACAACAAGAATAGTAGGGCAAATTATATATTCGAGCTTGAACTATCACCTATATTTTATTTTGATTCATTTAAACGTTATAAATTTGTATCTATAATTTTAGAGCTATTGCAAATCTAATTCTCCATTTATTATTCTATTAGATTTAACAGAATATGCTACCATAGCTTTTTTGGGCCTACAATTGTTGAGTTGATAAGCATGTACATACATAGTTGTCATATATGTTATTATTTATTTTTTACTTGACAAATATTTATAAATTTAAATTTTACAGCACTTGTTTTAGCTTAATTAAATATTTATAAGAAAAGAATAAAAAAATGAAAAATGAGACAATAAAGAGAATATTTCGTACATGGAAAATTACAATTTATACACTTTATATTTATTTTTTGGTAGAAATATTGTTTACTATTTAATAGTTAAAAAAATCTAAGCAAACATGAAATTCTTAAAATTTTAACATTGAGTTAATTATATAGAAGAAAATAAATACTAGATAATTAAAGAAACATGTCTATATATTAAAAAAATGTTTAATTATAAAAGAAGTATATATTATAAATTTTTACCTTCATATTTGTTTGCTTAGATTTTTTTTATTATTAAATAGTAAATAATATTTATGAAAAAATAAATAATATAAAATTTGTAAATTGTAATTTTTCATGTAAGCAATATTTTCACTTTATTATCTCATTTATCATTTTATTTATTCTTTGTATAAAAATATTTAACTAAACTAAAACAAGTGCAATTAAATTTAAGTTTATGAATATTTATCATGTAAGAAATAGAGGTAATAAAATATATGGCGCCTATACATGTATATAATTGCCAAGTCAAAAATTATGAGGCTTTAAAAAGCAACGTCAGTATATTCCCTTAAATCTCAGGGAATACTTAATGGGTGGACTAAATTTGCAATGGCTCTGAAATTATAGATACCAATTTGTAACATTCCAAAACAATGGAAACTAAAGTGAAATTAGGTGATAGTTCAATACCGAATCTGTAATTTTCCCAAAATAGTATCATAACCATTAGATTTGAAGCTTCTCCATAGAGATATCTTACCATGCTTGAGATGAATGAAAGACTAATTTTCCTATCTTTATTCTCTCTTTCCTTATTATGCTGTTTCTATCTCTCTCAAAAATTCTTCTCTTTCTTCTTGCGTTCTCTTTCGCTTACTATATTTTTTAATCTAAATCTAATTTGCCAAATTCAATATTTGACAACTGGTATCCAAATCTAGGTTTGGTTATTAGCGTAATAATGACCAAAATTGCTATTTCTAAGAAAATCAGAGGTCCTTCCTCTAAAGTAATTCCTGTATCTATTGAAGAACTAGAAGAATAGTGATAAGCATTCAACTTAAAGGTTGAAGAGTAAATGGAGTCCATCAAGGCTCTACTTGAACATAAGACCTCTATTGAAGGAAGGTAAGAGGCAACCGCAACTCCTCTATGAAAAGTTTAAGCTTGAGAACTAGTGGTTTGTGGCCTATTTGGCCTAACTGATTTAGGATATTCATCTCAAGCCACCTTTTCCACCTTTAATGGGCAACTAAAGCCCAACAACTAATTCTACAATTGCAAGCTTCAGTAGAGGTAAGAAAACTCTCATTCTTCCCTCTAATAATCCTAAATCTAATAGAGGAATACTCCCTACCCCTTTTGACAGTAATATAGTTGAACTTAGCAACCATAATAGAGCCTATGTACCTAGACTCTTACCTAAGTGTGATTTGCCTACTTTTGATAGACTTGATAGTAAGTATTGGGTAAGGAAATGTAAAAAATACTTCTAGATTTTTGAACTTGCACCAGGAAAGCAAGTTGAGCTTGCTAGTCTCTTTCTTTAAGGTAAGGCTTAATACTGGTTTTTGAATTGGATTTGGGATAAAGGAGATCTGGATGGGAATGAATTTTTAGAGGCCATTTGCCTAAGATTTAAAGAGGTAGGGGAGGATGACATAGCAGATGACTTCCAATAGTTAAGGTAGGCTAGTACTATAGATGCCTACCAAGATAAGTTTGAAGAGCTAAAATTGAGAATAGAGAAATTATACCCCAGCATACAACATCCTATTATGTTTCTAACTTCATTGGAGGTTTGAAAGATAAAATTAGGTGCACTATAAAAATGTTTGAACCATCAAATCTATATGTTGCCCTTAAACAAACCAAACTCTAAGAATAGCTATTAGAAGCCATGAAATGGAAA
>CANXYI012175636.1:0-20780 GCA_948208565.1 Hura crepitans | reverse complement strand
AGGGATTTATTTATAGGGAAAGGTAATTGGACGTAAATCTAAGTGTATATTTTTAGCAAGGCCGAGGGATTTACTCACAGGGAAAGGTTATTGGACGTAAATCAAAGTGAATTTAGTAACTTCTAGTTTTTAGGTTTATTTGTTTGAAAATGGAGAAATCAAAGATTGAGCATATTGTTGGGGGCAAGTTTAAGCTGGGAAGGAAGATTGGAAGTGGATCTTTTGGAGAGCTCTATCTGGGTATGCTTGATTTTCAATTTCTTTTACCTTTTCATTTATTCTTTACTTCTAGCAGTTCAGGAACTGCATTATACTAGTTTTGTTATTATGTTTGTCTAAAAGTTTGTTTTATGGTTTTTGACTTGAATTTTCAGGGGTAAATGTGCAAACCGGAGAAGAGGTTGCTGTTAAGCTGGTGTGTGATCTAATTTCTAATTAAACTTTGAAGGCATGTTAAGTTGAATTTTATAGCAACTGTTATTAGCTATGAGTATTGTTTTTCTGTATTTCTGCATGCATATTACTAGTTGGGTAGTGTTTCTAGATTTGATTTCATTTGCTTCTTTTGTTGATATCACATTCATCAGTATTTCCTTATTTATGTGGCGCATTATCAACCAGTTAAATAAATGAATTTTGCTATCTGTTTTCTTTGACTGGCTGGTGACCTTTTTGAACATTGGATTGAATTATGTGGGAAGTCATTGAAATTATGATTCTTTTTAGCGTGCTTCTAATTTAAATGATTACAACTTAATTCAAAGGTTCAGATACCTTTTTGAAGATTTGCTCTAGTAGAAATACTTGATGCCTTCTGTCCCTTCTGAATGTTGCTCATGCTCCTTTTTTTAAAAAAAATAAATGGTTCCACCTAGTCTTAATGTGAGAAGTAGGAATGTCAGTTTGGATTCATTGTTCAGGAATAGGCTTATGCGAAGTTCTACTGGTTGTCTACCCTGAGTTATTGTGAATAAAGTAATCAAACCAGGTCATTTCTGTTTTTATTCAAAAATAAGCTGATTATGCTCAAGAATTCTGTAGGTTCTGTGCCTTAGATCTTCTTCGTTATAAAGAACTCTACTTATGATCCCACAATCCTCTTGGCTGATTCTTGACTTCTGTTTTCTATTCCAAAATTCAGGAATCTGTGAAGACCAAGCATCCGCAGCTTCACTACGAATCCAAGCTGTATATGCTTCTTCAAGGAGGGAGTAAGCGCCATCCCTCTCTCTCTCTCTCTCTCTCTCACACACACACACACATGCATGTGTGCGTGCATGCGCATATTATGGTTTGTTAGGAAGCCTTTTTATGGTTCTATAAATTCTAAATCTATTTGAATTTTCTTCACCTCAAATATCTGTTTATGAGTTTACTCGAGCATCAAAAGGGGAAAAGGCCTGAAAGCATAATCTTTTCTTGTAAATAATTCCATCTGATTTTCCTTTGTTGAAGCTGGAATTCCACATCTGAAATGGTTTGGAGTCGAAGCTGACTACAATGTCATGGTTATTGATCTTCTTGGACCAAGTCTGGAAGATTTATTCAACTACTGCAACAGGAAGTTTACTTTGAAAACAGTATTGATGCTTGCAGATCAACTTGTAAGATCACATGACTTCTTGGAGTTTAAGAATATGTCTCAAAGTGAAACTAATGTTTTTCCCATTTTATGTGCACACAGATTAATAGAGTTGAGTACATGCATTCAAGAGGTTTTCTTCACCGTGACATCAAACCTGACAACTTTTTGATGGGCCTAGGCCGGAAAGCAAATCAGGTAATTATTCCTGTACAATTTTTGGGTTGTTATCTCAGTGATCAGAGTAAGGTGCATGGTTCTTGTAGCCCTTCTACACGGAAAATACCTGTCAATGTACATTAATACATTATTTCCCATAGCAACTTGTTTGAACTGATGTGTATTATTTGTCTTTGTAGTGAAATTAGCATTTAAGCATCATAATTATTCAGTTTTTTTTTTTTTTTTGTGGTGCGCATCACATTAAATTCTAATCTTAATGCATTGTTCATTTGGCACAATTCTTGCATCACACTATCATAGTTTCTGTATTAAATCTTTTCAATAAGAGAATTTGTTTGGTTATAGGATGCTTATTAAGAAAGGAAACGTCTATCAATTATTGTTCCAGCTTTTTCCTGCGTTAAACTTCTTGGAGTCATTTTTTCACAGGTATATGTTATTGATTTTGGCCTTGCAAAGAAGTATAGGGACCTTCAGACTCACAAACACATCCCATACAGGTAAATTAGCTAGTTTTACACATCACAATCAATGCGTTGCAGTAGGTAATGGTAATACAGGGTATTATGCTATTATTCTTCTATAATCATCCTCTTTTAGGATTGGAGGCTTAGCTTGGCCATAAGATTTTTTCACTTTGACATAGAAGGAATTCACGTGGGCATGTAAAATGGTTTTTCTCCATTGTTTATTTGGAAGAAAGATATGAACTCAATTTAAAATGATGGTGGAATGTCGCATTTTCAACTTTATTCTCTATGCAGTAAAGTACTAGTTTGAATTAGATTTAGATGAAGCTAATACAAGAATGGCAGTGAACTGTGTTTTGTTGGCCCTAGAATATGCTCAATTTTCAATAATACTGGATTCAGCTAAGGATTGCTTGATTTATCCAATATTCATCTATATTACTGCTAAACATAATAACAAGATCTGAGCACTCAAACACAAAATTATATCTAGTAACCTTTGTAAGCAGTATCAGAAAAGCGATCCACATTATATCTGCTAGACAATAATTTTCAGGAGTTCGGTATTTACTTGTAAAAATAAACAGGCAACAAATGTCACAGTGTACACAGTCATGTGTTTCTGCATGTCTTCAAAATTTCATTCTTTCTGTTGTTGTTTTCTTACCACTCTTAAAATATTAATTGAAATATTCTGACAAGAAAGTTAAGGTGCTGAGCTTCTGGTGTTTACACATATGCACCAGTGTAGGTGGATATTGCTTTACATACATGTGCAAAGATAATTGTTGAGAATATATTGAATATAGGCAGTGTGTTATTTCTCGGTATACAAAATAGCCTTCCTAGTTGTTTGTGATGGTTGTGATGGCCATGCAGGCCCCCTTCTCATTGTTTCAACTTATATTATTCTTAATTTAAAAAAAAAAAGACCTCGTAAAGCTTTCACTGCATGCTATGTTTATCTTTTTTTTTTTAGCTGGTACCATAATTGATGAAGGTCATCCTATTTCACCACTTGTTTGTCTTTACATATGTTCCTTTTTCCTTTCTCACCAACATGTTCAGACTTTTATTCAATTTTAATTTCTTTTATTTTGCTTTCCTAAGTTACTTATTTTGCCAAAGTTTTTTGGTACTAGTTGAATTTGATTTTTTTCCTCATATGAAACTCATTATGGTTTTTGTTTGCAGAGAGAACAAGAATCTCACAGGAACAGCTCGATATGCAAGTGTTAATACGCACCTTGGAGTTGGTGAGTGATGTTATGTGTGATGATGAGTTTCCTACTGTTAAGTGGGAATTTGGTATGATATTCTTTAAATTTATTAAGCATTCTTTGATGGGAATTTTCATATTTTATTGGCAGAACAAAGCAGACGAGATGATTTGGAGTCCCTTGGTTATGTTCTTATGTATTTCCTAAGAGGAAGGTAGAGTTTGTTACACAGCCAGGAAAAATATTTTCTCCCATGTCATTTACTTTTTAGGCTTGGTAATATTCTCTCAGGACCTTGCCTAATTTATTTTGTGCACTTTTTTTTAGTCTTCCCTGGCAAGGATTAAAGGCTGGCACAAAAAAGCAAAAATATGACAAGATCAGTGAAAAAAAGGTTTCAACCCCCATCGAGGTATGACGAGTTCCCTCATTGCGTATCATCATTTACAGGCCTTGAAAAAAAAGAGAGAGATAGAGATTATCTATGGAGTTTGAAGTTTGATGTCCTTGAAATACTGTTATGTGGATGGAAGAACTAATGGCATGCTAGTTGGGAAAAGCAGACTTGAATTCTTTGGCTTGTTATTAGTCCAGGTTTGGCTGGATTCTTGTACTTCAAGCATAAAACAATTGAGTTTTGAATCTTGAAGAATGCATGAACATGTTCTGTATGTTCCAGTTGGTGTTGTCCTTGTGTGTTCAGGGATATGTATCTTTTTATCTCATTCCATTTTTGTTTGTTAAAGGGCTTTTTTTTTTGGTCTCATTCCATGCTCAATTAATATAGGCTAATCCTGGCTTGAACTCTGTGGATTCAGGACGGCATTGATATGCTTTTTTTCTTGTCAGCAGTTTGTACTTATTCTAATTGCTGTATTAAAATATAACTGAAAATTCACAACAGGTACTCTGTAAATCATACCCTTCTGAGTTTGTATCATACTTCCACTACTGCCGATCTTTGCGATTTGAAGACAAACCTGACTATTCCTATTTGAAGAGGCTTTTTCGAGATTTATTTATTCGAGAAGGTAAACTGCCAGGATTGGCTATCTTCTTTATATGTTAAAAAATATGGTTCTGATTTGTGACTTCAGTCCACGATTTTGTCAACCTTTTTGGAGTTGCTTTGAGTAGCTGAGTATTTAGATGTTTTATTAATAATTCAGTTGTTGATGTTGTTGCCATTTTAGGTTATCAGTTTGACTATGTTTTTGACTGGACGGTGTTGAAGTATCCTCAGATCGGTTCCAGCTCTAGAGGGCGGGTAAGTGCTGGTGATTGGTGAACTAGTAGGTCTAGGTTTTGTCCGCACCAGAATGTTTACTTACTTTGCTAGTTGACTCTCTTTCAGCTTACCAGTGGGAAACCGGGTCATGCTGGACCGTCTGCAGAAAGACCAGTGGAAAAGGTCTCAGGTAAATCAAAGCAAGAGTGAATTTTATATTTGCCATGAAGTTTATGAGACCGTCAATTATAATGAATTCTTCAGCATATGTCAATGCTCCTGGAAATGGTTTAAAAAAATGACGGTTTAATCTATTTCATGTCCGGAATGACTTGTCATATAGATGAATAGAATTTTGGAGTAAATGACTTTTATCCTTTTCTGTGGCCTACATCATATGCAGGAACACCCACTTTTTGCTCGACTAACGTGTTTATATCTCGTTTTTTTTCCCATATCATTTATTTATTTTTCATGATCCTTTTGATGGTTAATACCTGTTATATAACACTTTTCATCCAGTTGGGAAAGAGATACGCGACAGATTGTCAGGTGCCGTTGAAGCATTTTCTACAAGAAAGGTCTCTGGCTCTAGTCCACATGACAACTTCCGAACCAGATCTTCAGATAATGTAAGCTCATCTTGATGTGGTTAATTTTGAAAGAAAGAAAAAATTATTTAATGTATGTATTTGAAATTCTGGTAGACAAAATTTTGTTTGCTCATCTTTCAGCCAATAAAGCTCTTTGAAATCAGCCACTCAGAATTTGGAATTGACAACAAATATTCTATGTGAAAGTAAATATAGAGTTGCTAATGAGTGTAGGTAGTAAATAGCCAATTTGTCCTTCCCTGCATGACTTGGGGCTTAAAACTTGATCTTTCAATTTATCGATTTTGCACACCAAGCTCTACCATTTTCCTGCGAGTTTATCTTTTCATTATTTTTTTCTAATTTATGAATCTTGAAAAAATCACATTTTTTGTATATTATTTTTATTGTTATATTTTGTATATTTTTTCATTAATATATCCTATATGCTTGTTTATGGTATTAATTTAAAAGTTAGGAAAAATTGGCGTGGTGCAGGGTGGAAGTACCATCTCTATAGTTAGTGGATTGAGGCAATTGAACCAAAGTTAAAACCTGTTATTCTCTTGTTTATGACACAAGGACGTGGCCTATCCTTTATTTATTTATTTTTTGGCTCTCTACACTGATCTTTATATTCAAGTCATGTGGTAATGCATTTGAAAGTTGTTTTCTGTGTTGAGAAATCCTTATCAAGGAACTGTTTTTTGGCTAGCAGATTCAGCAACCTGAGCCTGAGAAAGGGCGCAGCTCTTCTCGGTATGGCAGCAACTCAAGAAAAGCAGTCATCTCAAGTAGTCGGCCAAGTTCCTCAGGTGAACCTAGCGAGGGCCGTTCTAGCAGATTACTCTCAAGTAGTAACCGCCTGACCTCTTCTCAAAGAATCCAACCTGGGTATGATCCAAAATCATCTCATACTCGTGCGGCATCTAAAGGCACTCGTGAGGACGCTTTACGGAGCTTCGAGCTGCTCTCGATCAGGAAATGATGAGAGTTTTGATGTTGGTGAGAAATACTTGCTAAGCATCGAAAAGAAACCTACAAATTCAATGTCGAGCAATGTTTTGAATTTATAATGTTGCCTCTGTATATGGGATATAACTGTTATCACAGCCATAGCTGACGTTTTCACATCTTTAAGAACATCAACTATCTTTATTTCTGCTTCTCTGTTCTTTTTGCTTTTTTCCCTCGCAAGAGTTTCGTCTGTTGTAACGATCTGGAAAAGAAAAATCTAAGAAGAGATTTATGTACGAGACTTCTTATCTACATATGAGACTTGAAATGTCATTCTAAGGTTATTTTGAAGAGTTGCATTCCAAGAATATGCAATCAATTTGGGAAAATGTCAGCAAAGAAATTCAAACAAGCACTCTTGTATCGGATGGCTCACAGGTTTATTTAGTTAAAATTTGACCTGTTTATCAGAATTTCCAATAAAATAAAAATGACTTTACCATCTAATTTTAGCAAATCAGTTTGAGTTGAATTTAATTGAGCAAAATTGTGAAACGCCAAGAAAATCAAATCCTAATGTTGTACTCGTCTCAATCCCAAAAATACATATATCTACTCCTCAAGTCATTAGCTTCAACGCTGTACTTGACATGAAAGGGCAATCTGAAGCCACACAAACTTAATCCAATGAAATAGTGCAGTCAGAAGCAGAATAGTTGCAACATTTCAAGGAAAATATAGATGGAGAAGAGCTATCTACAGTAGAAAACGTCTTCAAGAATTGACTCGTATGGCAGAGTTCTAAGCTGTGAGAGACTAGGATTTTCGGTCATTGGTTTAAGGGTTTCTCAAAGATTCTAGCCTCTTCTCCAGCTCATCAATGCCCGAACTGTGAGAAAAAAGGGTACGGTTAGCTGAGAAAAAGTAACAGATGGATAACTGATACTTCTAGCAATTACTCCTGCTTCGGCAGTATTCAATTTATTGTGTAGTTACATGTCTATCAGATTTGTAGAAGAAAGAACAATACCTGCCAACATCTTCTTTATTCTTCCCAGCAATTTTACCTTTTGGTGCAGTTGACAACTGTATGAATTTCAACTTAAAATCAGAATTATGTGAAAAGGAAAGATAATCAACTGAAAACACATTTTTCAAATAAATGAATTTACTACTAACCTGTGAAGCAACATCAACACCGATTTCGTCTAGCACCTGTGGCAAGAATGATTAAAAAAATAAATTATTACTCGCTCTAAAATCCATGAAGATTTATGCACAAGGAATAACACCAATAATGTTTCCATGAAGCCCATGGCCTTCAAATTTTAACACACGACTTGAAATCATCAAGTCATCATAATTGTAAGGTCATTGCATTTTAGTAGTAGTGGTACTAGAGGAACGAAATAATGTGAGTGGAGTGGTAGTGGTAGCAGTAGCAGTAGTAATAGAAGGAGAAGTAGTACAAGTCCAGTGGAGCAGTACTTGAAACTTGAGTAGAAGAAGAAGAAGAAGAGAAGAGGAACTCAAGAAAGTAGCCTACTTGATTTGTCAACTCGTCAGTCTCCTCTTCGGCCTCATCACCATCCAAGGCATCATCTATAGCTTCTGACATCATTTCTGTCTGCATGCACAAGTAGATATCCAATAACCACCACATATGTGCAATCAAGAGTAAAAGGATAAATATTGTTCCATGTCATTTTGTTCTAGAAGTGGATCGTGATCTTACAGTCATATCCATCTGCGCTGACTGCTTCTGAAATTCCCTCATAACCTTTACTTGCTTTGCAGGAGCCATTTGCTGCAATAAAGGGTATCATAAGCAACAATCAGCGAAAAAAAAAAAAAGAAAAAAGAAAAAAAGTGCAATCTGTAATTTTACTTTTTAATCTTCAATAATAGTAAAATGCATATTAAATCTAAAAAGGAACTGATGCTGCCACCATGAAGCTGCTTTCAGAGTAAAGCTCCAATTAGCAACAACTCATGCAGGTCAGATCTCAAATATTCATATAATATATGGTCTGTACTATTTGCATACCTTATTCATTGATGCCATTGCTTTTGTGGCACCTTTCAGACCAACAGCAACTGCAGATTGAGCATGCATTGCCTGTGCAAGAGGATATATGCAATTAAGAGCACACTGCATATAATTTACAAGAGAAACAGAAAGAGAACAGAAAGCAGTTGTCAACGTGTGTATATACCTGTGTATGAGTTGCTATGCCTCTCATTTGAGCACGGCTACCCTGCAAGCTAGCTATTTGTTGCCTAAGCCTGACTAGTTGCCGAGCAAGAATTTTAGTTGCTGCCTACAAAATGCATGCAAAATGGAATTTTTTTAGAAAAATGAAACAAAATAAGGAAACGGGATGCTGTAGTTCTCTGCATGAATTTCAGATGCTCCATAGAATAAGATATTTGACGGTTCTGAGTTTCATATTTACATAAGTAGGAAAACAGTGTCAAAATGTCAACAGGGGTAATCTGAAATCCGATAATTACATCAGGATCTGGAGGATTTCAGAGCCGCTAGAAATGGGATGTGACCAAAAAGGAAGCCTAGACAATTACACATAGGAATCTTTGATAAGACTACAATCAAATCCTTGGTAAACTACATCTATATTGAATGAAGGTATTGCATTAATTTACTGAGATTACTAGCCCCTATGTTATGGATGCGTTTGTGGGCTGGGCCTACACTAGGCATGGTCACTAATTATTTCAGTGTTTTTATACAGGCTGAGGACTCAAAAAATTGCTGATTGATTTGATTTTTACTTTTGTTTCCTTCCTAGTATAGGATTCCTATTTAGTTTTGGCTGTTGACTTTATTTTAATTAGTTTCCTCTCCTTCATCATTCCGTTTATGAAACCTAAAAAATAGGTTTCCTACTCTTGTAATAACACTGTCCTATGTAAAGGACTAGATGAATAAAATTCCTAAGCCAGATTTTTTTACAGAAATTAATGGAGATCTAGAACTCTCTCTTCCCAACGAGTTCTAAGGTGTCATTCTCCCTTTTAAGAGTTTGAATTGTTCAAAATAGGTCATCCTAAGAATTGGGATAAAGGAAAAGGGAAATTAATCGAAAGAGACTGTCCCATTCGTCATCCCGTGACTCGATCTTATTCTGGTATTCCTAATAATTTGGTATCAAAGCCTATCAAAATGGGCAATGATATCTGATCCTTACTACCAGAAGAGCACACTTACGAAAATTGACAGCCAGAGAAGGTGAGACCAGCAACAATACTGCCACTTTTCTAAGCAGAGTCACAATTCCGCGTTATACTAAGCTGGATTTTCCAACTTATGATGGCTCTAAAGATCCGTTGATGGTTACACTGTTGTGAACAGTTTTTTGAGAATCAGCAAACCAACGAAACGGATAAAGTCTGGGTGGCAGCATACCACATGCTAGGTGAGGCACGGTTGTGGCATTATCAATTGAAACTAGAAAACGGAGCAGTAACCTGGGCAGAATTTCATCCATTTTGGCCCATCAGAAGGCAGTCCTTTGGGGAATTTGGTTAGCTTGAGACAAACTGGAACCATAGAGACTTATCAAAGGCAATTTCAGGAACAATTAGCCCAGGCTAGTCAATATGTAAGGGTAGACGCATTGGACTATTCATAGCCGGGTTAGATGACTCAATCGGTTGGACGCCAAATGCGTAAACCCTCTGATTTGGTAGTAGCTATGAGCCTTGCTAGAGCCTTCGAACAAAAACAACAGGTGCTACATGCTGGAAGCAATCGAAACGGATCATGGATATGCACTTGGACAGGTTATACTTCCCTCATTGGGCAAGGCACGACCAACCAGAAGGGCGCCACTTCAACTTCCACATTTGGTACTACAAATACAGCAACAACAACCCCATTCATAAGGAAGCTTAGTAGAGCTGAAATGGCTAAACGAAGACTGAAGAGTTTATGTTACAATTGCGATGAACCATATACAACTTCTCATCAATGTAAGAAGCTGTTCTTGTTAGAATTAGCATGTCATGATGTTGTTAAGACAATCCAAGATGAGAATGGGTAACCAGAAGGCATCCACCTACATCAGAGCTTGAGGACAAGCTCTATTTTTTTAGGGAGGGAGTAATATTACGGTTCTGCTGTAGAATTCCTAATTAATAGGGGATAAATAAGTTTTCCTAGTTAGAATAGAATTCTTTGTTAGGAATTAATAAAACTTTCCTAGTTCAAATAGGATTCCTTATTATTTATTTTTCCTATTTTGTAGACCTCTATTTAAGGAGCATTATTGATTAATAAAACAAGCAGAATTTACGTTAAAAAAACAGAGATTTGGAGCTCTCTCTCCATTAATGAGGTCCGAGGTTTCAATCTCCCTTTATGAGCTGAGTTATCTTCCAAAATAGGCAGATCTAAGTATTCTAATAAGGGCAAAGGAAAATCAAAATTATTAGATTTTCCTGTCCATCATCCCATGACTCGATCCTTTTCCAAAAATCCTAACAAGAGGCTTCTCACAAATATTATAAAGCTCAAAGCTAACATGTCAGGTCAGATTATTTGGCACAAGCAAGCACATAAAGTTACAAAGTGAACAGTAACACATGACAAAACCCACCGGAACATCTCCTACCCAAAGTGACGTAATATATCTGCTTGACTTTAAACTAAGGCCTAAAATAATCAAAATAGCCCCAAATAGAGGGCTTCTATGTTTTCCTGTTTTAGTTGGAGGGAAAAAGAGCGGGGAGACACGTGAGTTTGAATATCAATTAATCTGTACCATGAGGCAAGCACTTGACACCACCTGCTAAAGAGTCTGACACCAAGGAGCTGAGGAAAAAAAAGGACATATCCTGCTACTTAAGGCAGGATATTACCTGATCAAGGCATACTATAAAAACTCAATCTCCAACCCATGCGAAATAATTGAACTAGGACTAATGAGCATTTTATGAATTGTATACTAGTAGCGAATAAGAACTTTTAACTTTGCAGAATCCACTTTCCAACTCACCACCCAAGGAGTCCTCCGATGACCACTCAAGACCTTTAAGCAGTTTCCTGTTTGACAGTCGATTATCTTCACAGTATGATCCCCACTGCAAGAATTGAAAAAGCAAGTTAAGTACAATTCAAATTGATAGGTGCCGGCAACAAAACTGGGAGCCTGAAAACCTACTGAGTGGAAGCAAGAGTTCTTCCATCAGGACTAAATGCTGCTGCGATGGTTGACCTTGGAGGAGGAACCAGGGAACAATATTTTGCAGATAAATGACGCAATGATTCCGCCTCAACCCTGGAGCATTAAACAAATATAAATAAACACGGAGAAGAAAAGAAAACCATCATATGAAGACTTGCAAGTACCATGAAATTAGACCACGTTTTGCATCTCTTGCTGGCTCGCTTTTAGGCACAGATAATGAATTGGAATTCCATTGAGAAACTTCTCCCCAACGCCTTTTTCTTACATGTTTTGTTCTGGGACAGATCTCTCTCCTCACTAACAAACACAATGCATTTCTACCACTGAGGGGTATTGAGATGAAATAAAAATTAAGACAAAATCAGACAAAATTCAAACAAATTAGAAGGATATAATTATAATTCGAATTACCAATCAAGCAAACGTCAAAAATCCAGTGACAATTCACTTTTTAAACTCATCACCCCTAAAATACTTCAATTTACCAACCAAATACTCATTTTAATCACATCGAGTGGCAATTAATCAAGAATGACAAGTTCTACAATCGGATACAAAAGCACTAACAGAAAAAACCTTAAAAAATCCTAATAAAATGAAGAATATAGAAAAGGGAAATCAAATCACAAAGCTTGAGATACCTAACCTTCTCAAATGATCCGCAGAAGGATGCGATTGGATCGAATTTCGATCGAGCGGCAAGGAACGACCCGTCATTACCTTGTTTTGACAATTGGAGTACATAAAGCTAGGAATTGAGGTTAATTACCAAGGTAAAGATCATCAATTGCTTGAAAGAGCAGCAAATTATTGACTGGAAACCCTAAAACTTTGGGTCTTAGATTAAGTCCCTGGAGGAAGAGGAAGAAAAAACAGAGAGAGATCGAGGCTGGGGAAAGGGGAGACTTGGATTTGAAGTAGCGACAAAGCCTCTAACCAGAAAGCTCAGCATAAGAATTTTTTTTTTTTTTTTTCTTTTCCTTACATTATCGACTTGATTTTTTTTTTTTTCAGAGAAGTACCGTCGGCTTTTTTTTATTATTTTTTATAATAAGTGATTAAAATTTTATATTAAAAAAATATATTTTTTTAATTTATTATCATGTTCAAAAATATAATAAAAAATAAAAATTATTGGATATTTAATATTTTTTTATTCGTTAAGTAATAAAAGGTATGTAAACTAAAATATGTGATTTTAAAAATAAAAATAAGGAGGTTCATATTAATAATGATAAAAATAAAAGAGAAAATAATTAAGATAATGTATTTATCACCATTGAATGTTGGCTCTGAATATTTAAATTCTCTTAAATATATTACGGATTCAATTCTATTAATATGCATGAAAAAAATATGCTTGAAAAAATATAATACATTTAACACTTTTTAATATAAAAATTTAAATTTAAATTTACATATTTTTATTAAGTTTATATCTTGTATTAAAGACTTAAAACTATTTATGTAACATAAAAAATAGATATAATTGAAGAGTATAAGAATCATGTATTTGAAAGAGTGGCTATGGATGCATTTAAAAATTTTAAAAAAAAATAGTAGCTATTAATTAAATTTTTTTACTGTTAATAGTTAATATTTATTAAATTCACATATTTTAATTATATCGATAATTTTAATATTATATAATATTTATAAATATTTATTTATTATATTTGATTTTAGTTAGTAAATGTATCGAGTTGAAATAAATTTAAATATATAAATCAAATTAAGTTGAAATGTGAATTTGTATGCTAAGCTTATCTTATCCTAATCTATTATTTCATTGTTTAGATGCACTTTCCTTAAGTAAACATTTTTTTTTGAAAATAACATTTTATATTTTACTTTGCTTTTCAAATACTCAATCACATTACTATAGTTTTACATTTTTTTGTTATCTCATAATATAGATTTTTTTTATTTATATCATAATTAATTTGTTGATTTTCATATTTATTTTTATTAATGTGTCTTATATCAATAATTATGGACCATTATTCGAGATTTTAGAAAAATTATATACTTCTAATCATATTAATTAAGAAAAAATAAATACGCCTAAATTCATAAAATGGAAGGAATGAAAAATTATTTGTGTATACATAATTTCCATAAAAAAGATAATTTTTTGGCCTAAACAGTTTAAATTTTTTGAAAAGAGAGGAGCAGAAACCTTTTAATTAGTAAATAATAAATATATATTTAGAATTATTTGGTCAAGTTTTACTTTTCACTTAGTAATTTATGATATTATAATTTCTCACCATATTAGTGATAAAAATCAATTCTCCTTTACCCACTCGCCAAGCTTACATGAGGCTTTGTCCAAAAAAATCATATTTATACATGTGTAAGTAATTCTCAGAATGATAGGACGTACTCTTATAACCATCGAAATCATAAAATAGAGGCATTTACTGCACTTAAATGTAAGTGTTTTTTAACACTAGAGACATTGCCAAAAATTTCACAAAATCTAACTTAATCGACGGAGTTCACATCCCGAGTCTAACCTGAGACTGATTACTTTTCTTGCAAGCATGTGCATTTGACATCATTTATTGACCATTTCAACGATTCTATCTGATAGAATATTATTAATTAGATTTAAGATAAATTGCACATAAAATACACGATGCAGGTTAAATTTAAGATTTGATATTTGATATTTTTGAATATTGGTTATTAATAATTGAATTTATTGAGTAAGAAGCACTATCATGAATAGAAGAGTTGCTACTATAATGAACCATTTTACTCTTTTCCTCCACATAGCATCAAAATCGATAATTTCAGTTTGTGTAATAATTATTAAATTGAAGTACATAATTTTAAGTTTAAATGTTCATCTTCTAAAAACAGTGAATCTCTTTGAGAAAGAGAAAAACAGGGAAGAAGGTGAATCCACGGTTCACAATCAGCGAGAACAGTGAACATTCGGTGAAAAGGGAGAGAATAAGGACACTTACTTGACATTTATCTGCTAAACAGAACACAGGAGGAAGTCGCAGAGAAGAAAAGGTCTCTCATTGCTACAAGAAAATGGCATTATCTGCTAATATATACCGTATAAATGCAAGAACAAGACGTAACATCCCAGCTACTGTTGATTATTTTCAATACACAACTTCCTTCTCCAAGCCCTAAATGACAACTAAAAGCTGCATAAAACCCTAGATATGGAATGGAGATTTACAGGGGAAATCATGCTCCAAAATTGAGAATGGGGCATCAAGGTGCCACCGATTTACATATCTATAAAAGAATAACAAAATTAATGAGAATATGATCTATATACGTGGTGCCCCAAAATTTAGTTTCTTCTCAAACCAGCTTCTCCTGTATGTTCTTGGATTGGCTTGGACCCCATATACGGATAGTATGATCATCACTTGCAGATGCCAGCATTTGATGCCTTTTCGGGTTCCAGCTCACACAGTTCACTGTCATCAAATGTCCAGATAAAACTGCGATTGGCTTAGAGTTTCGTCGATTCCAGATGTAGACCTGCCAAGAAATTAGAACTAGATGCTTGAGTTTTTTGATTTGCTTCATCAAACAGTGGTGAACTAAAACAATTAATCTACATGCAGTGAGAAAACTGGAAGAAAATCATGTTGCTCATATTCAGTGCATAACGGGAAAGGGTTCTTTATTTCAGTGTGATCAATGGACTGAAATGTAGAGGCTACCTGTGAATTCTCACTGCCACTGGCAATAAATGAATTATTCAACCCCCCGAAGCAGGAACGTATGACGTACTTTTGTTGTTTATGGCCCATATATCTTAATGCTTTCTCCCACTTTCCTGCAACATCCCACAAATGGATCTCTTGACTGTTAAGATTGACTATAAAGAACTTGCTGTCAAAGGAAACTGATAGTGACGTGATGGGATGTTCCTCAGATATGACTCGTTCAGCATTGGTCGCCAAATTGAATATCCGAATGTCTTTCTCAGAAAAAATGCTGATAAGATGCTCCCCATCAGGTGTCACAGCAAGATCCAAAACCTTAGGCATCCTAGTGCCCCTCCATGCTTTTATCTCGTTTCCATCACAGTCCCACATGCAGATGCCCTTTTCAGGGTCAGCACTGCCACATACAAATCGCTTTGAGTCGGGAAACCAAGCACATGAGCTGACAATGAAGCCGTGATCTCCAAATGTATGCTTGCATGTACCTGTTTCCACATCCCATAGCTTGAGAACTTCAGCATTTCCACACGTTAGCAACTTTGTGTCATCAGGGCTCCATGCCACAAAGGATACTGGGTTTAGGTGGCTTCGTAATGTACGCTTAAATATCAGACTTCCATCGTTCAGTACCTAAAGCAAGAAGTCAAAAGTTAAGGAATCACAATAATTAACCAAACTCAGTTTTAAGCAAGTTCACAAGTTGATTTTAAACAGCTAAAACTTGTAGAAGATGCGGCAGCATCAACCTCAAAATCAACTCAACAAAACTGTTGAACATAGCATTAACTGAATGTAGCATTACAAATTTAATCTATCAAGACAACTACTGGCTAAAACTCCCTTCATTATAGTCTAAGACTGTTTGCTAATGTCCATTCAACTCAGGCAAACAGTAAACTCATATTGAATTACTCTGGTTTCCTTTATCATTGGCTATATAATTTCACCAACAGGAATGTCTACATTAACCAGGAAAATTAATTAAACGCTCAGCTATAACAAGTAAACAAGCATCAGAGCCAAAAGCTTTCTTTCTAACTTAGGACTATAAAAATACAACTCAATTGAATTAACAGTGTAAGATTAAGTTTGATTATCTTCAATTTTCATTCATCATTTTTGGGTAACAAGCTAAATTTGACAATTAAAAACAGCTTCAAAAAAGTATCAGAAAAAGGTCTCTATTTAACTGGCAAAAATGCTTTCTTGTGTGTGTGTGTGTGTGTGTGTTTGCGCAATAGCATTTATTGGGCTATTATCACTTTGGTTTTCTCTAAAATGGAGAAAATAAAGTGATTAATCTTCTGGACCTTTTTAAAGATTATATGCCTAATAAAACACTGCGTATGCCATAAAATAAAGTAAAAACATAATATCAGAAATCACTCTTTTTCTGTCTCAACAGTAGCAATTTCACACTTGCAAGTTTCTTTAAACTAAACCTACATTAAAAAGCAACTTTTTCTTCCCCCTTCATCTCACCCATTATAGAAAAGGCAGTTTTTATTTTTTTTGTTTTTTGGGGGGCAAAATCACCACAAATAAGACATTTGGTGATACTTCAAAAGATAAAATAATTGTCTTGGATATTTCAACTCTCATAATCAACAAGAAAAATTGATATCAGGAACAAGATTTCTAAACCAGTTCTAGTTGTTCCAATACACAACTTGTAGGGCGGAGTATCAAAGTGTACCTCCCATATGATGGCTGTGCAATCACTTGACGAGGAGGCCAAATACTTGCCATTATTAGAGAATTGTACAAACCACACTTCATTCTCATGCTCAGTCAAAGTCTGTAAATATCAACAGACAGACAAGGGAAACATATAAATTTTGATCATAAGAAATAGCAAACTTGCAGGTCAATCCAGAAAAATAAGCATCTCACATTTTCTTTAGCAAAGTACTCAGAAGTAATTTACAGTGCTAGATACCATGCTCTGAATGTTCTAGCTCTTTCCTTATAATAACTATCAGAATCCGATAAGGATCCAAATCTCGTTCAACCAAGTTTCATAGATTCATACCACGAAAAATAATTTCAATGCTCAACAATGAAATGACAAGCAAACCGATTACCAAGTACTTTTTATATAACAGCACTAAGTAACTTAGGTCCATCTGACTAGGGGACCTTGAAATGAAGAGATTATTTGAGACTTTTTGTGTTTTGATTCAAATAAAATAATCTACCATCCATAATTAGAAAGGACGACCCAGACAAAACCAAATTTTAGCTACTACGCATGAAGTAGGTATCTAAAGTAAACAGTCCAATAAGTCAAGATTTACATGCATGTATTTGATTTCCATTCATTTGTTGACTCAACCAAATAATACCTATCTTATAAATATCAAAACCCATGTGCTAAATCCTATTGGCCTGGTTCAAATTATTATCTATTTAAAAACAACTTTAACAAAATATACAATGGTTGATCCAGTTGACAATTATCAGCTTTTCCCCTTTTTTAATTTAAAAGAAAAGGAACATGATTGTTTAATGTTTCTAAAAGTGAGAAAAAGTTTCAATGGCAACAAAAAGCACACCTGAACAGTCTCTGTAGGGATCTGTTCTCTAGTACAGCAATGGTCCTCGAAAACTGAAACTGCCTCCAGTGAATTGTGATACATGCACGAATCAATTTGAGCTATAACAGCAGTTTCAACCAGATGTTCCAACCTTCTTTCAGGCACCACAGTTGGAGGAGGAAGCAACTTTTCCAGTTCTGTCAATAATCTTTTTCGCAATTCAAAGATGGCCCCTTCATCTACTTTATCCAAGTCAATCTCCTTTGTAAAAAGCAAACTAAAAGCAAGATTTCGAATATTCTCCCCGCCTAGCCGTAAAGCAGGAACCTGCTTTCGCAAGACAGCCAGCGCCATGGAATCATTCCCACAGCTCAAACACTCTAATAAACATTGCTTGAGCACGAGAAACAAAACAGAAGCCCGAGTTTCATCCTCCACCCCCTTGATTGCATTAAGTGTATCTATGCACCCATTCCAATTTCCTTCGGAGACTTGCGACTCCAACAACTTAAAATCCAGAGACTTGTATGAGATCCCAGACTCTTTTTCCAAACAAGAAGCAGATTTTCTATAACCCAAAGAATAAAGGCTCTGAATTATAACTCTAACAAATTCGTGCCGTTTTATCAGGCCCTTTGGCCCAATCATCGTAACTGAATTCTCCATCTCTGCAATTTCAGATCCAGTTCTCTCCAATGATCATAAAATCCCCTTTCCCCAACTCGCCATGAGTTGTCAGCTTCAACAGTAACTCAAAAGAAAACAAAAGGCAACCCCAAATTTTCAGGAGAAACCTTAGCACGAAAAACCAATTATATACACCAAATGCCCAAAAACCGAAAAGATCATGGCTCGAGCGAAACTACAACCAAGAACCAAACTTAGGAGCACAGATTCATTACAAAGAAAACCACATGCCCTACGTCAAGAAAAACCTCGATTCGAATAAATTAAATAAATTAAGTGTAAAAGGACATCGAACACGCTAGCTCAAAAAACCCACGAAGAAACAAAAGTACAGCAATGGGTTTATATATGACTAAATGAACGACAACAAATTCAAGTAAGTATTGATAGTTACAGCTAAAAATCGGTATAAAGCAAAAGCAAGAAATAAATCGAAAACAGGAGAGAGTGAAAGATAAGAGACAGGGACACGAGAGCTGACCATAAACAGGAAATTGGAGGACAAGAAAGTGAAATTGGTTGCAGATGGTGGGAGTGAAAGCTGTGATCCGTACAGAGAAGAGAGCCTGTTGCTGTGTCTGATCCGAAACCCGAAGGTTGATGTCGAAAATCAACGCCGAGATGTAGATCGATCGACGTGAGCCATAATAAACGCTGTCGTTTATCAGCGTAAACGACGCCGTTTATTTATGGCCATTTTCCTTAACTTTCACCGCTGACGCATCTCCACCAAATTATTTTTAATAAATGTTCTTATAATTTGAATTTAATTTCGAAATAAATGCCTTTTTTAAAAAAAAAAGAGCAAATATATGCATGCAGTTTTTGTCTAAACGATCAATACACGTAATAAATAATTTTTATAATATAAATATATTATTTTTTATTAATTTTATAAAATTTAATTATTAAAAAATATAGTAAAATAGACAAAATATTAATTTCGAATGAAAAAAATAATAACTAAAGATATCTTATTATGTATACTTTTGAATGGAACTACTTGAAAATTTTCAATTATTAAATTATTATTTTTTTTAAATAATAGGAAAAGAAGTTATTGAAATTTAAATATACAATTGTCTTTAGTTGATAAATTTTTATTCTAGGGCAGATTATTAGCTTGAAAAATTTAATGGTTTTTCAACAGCAATTAAATTCTTTCAAACTTTTAATAAGATTAATTTTATTACCAAAATAAAAAAATATAAAGTTATTAAATAACTTGAAGATAAATCTTAAAAAAAATTAACTTTCATTTCTCATAAGATTTTAATGTGCATCTAAAATAGAGTTTTAATTTGATTTTTATATATTTGTGTTTTAATTAGAAAAAAAAAGAAAATAGTTTTCAAGCTTTTAAATAAAGTTAATTCATAACATTCTCTTTTAAGTATAATATATATAGAGTAGATAATATAATTATTTGAAAATTGAATTTCTTGTAAATATTGGATTTATATTTTATATTTTAAATCAATTAATAACTATTTTAATTCTAACAATCGATTCAAAAGCGTTCAATTAATATAAAAAATAACAGTTATTTACTAGACTTTCTATACAAAACAAAATTATCTATTAATAGATAAATTTTCTCATAGTTTGATAAGAGTAAGATTTGACTTTTAAGATGAAAATTTAGTAAAATATATATTAATATAATTTGTAAATTTGAACAAGTTTATATTAAATATATTTGTATAAATTTTTATTTACTGTAAATTTTCTAGACTTAGTTATTATCTTTATACATTATATATTCTTATTTTTTCAACTTATTTGTGCATTATATTAAATAAATATATATATTTTATCAAGTTAAAAAATGTAACGTCCGAAAATTCAAATTATGTGAACAGTATATTTTTGGCTCAAGTGATGTTCCTTGTGGTGCGGGTCATCATTCTGAATCCGTTGACTAGCATATTGACTATGAAACTTTGATTGGCCTGAAAGTGGTCAAAACAAATGAAATAAAAATTTTAGCAGAACCAATAATTCGTTTTAGATCATAAATTATCATTTTCGGAGATAAAAATATTTTGGGATCCGGACAACCCGAGACCCAGGGAATGTGCCCGGATGGTTTCAAAAATGTCATACCCTAAAATTCAAAAATTTCACTAAGTATGATGGAGGAGGAATTAAAATTTTTTGAGGTCAACAGATATTTTTTCGAAATATTTTATTCTGACAGATGAATAGTACTAAAAAGTTAACTATTGACTTTTGATCTGAAATTTTGCATGGACTTTAGTTTCATTAATTTAGGAATTTAAAAAAAAATAAGAATTTTTGGAGCACCGGGGAATATTTTATGAATTTTTGAAGTTAAAATTCAGTCTATGGTAAATAGTGATTCTTGCATTTGATGGAATTTCGGGCTGAAATTTTGCAAGGGCCTTA
>CANXYI012175594.1:0-12778 GCA_948208565.1 Hura crepitans | reverse complement strand
AGAGCCAAGCATATGTAAGTGTGTGGGCTCTCTTAATGGCCTCTCAAAAACATAAAGAAGCTCTAGTAAAGACATTAGATGCCTTGAGTACTAAAACTACCACTATGCCCAAAGGGGTAGTTAACTCTATTATAAACAAAGTGACAAACCTTATCTCATTTTCTAGTAAAGACCTACCATTAGAGGGAAGATACCATAATAAACCCTTTTATATTTAAGTTAAGGTAAGAGGGAAATACATAACCTATGCTATGGTAGATGATAGCTCTACCATAAATGTTATACCCTTAAAACTTATAGAAAACCTGGGAATGAGAAAAAATAACTTAGAGGTGTCTGATGTAGTGATTAGGGCTTATGATGACAACAAATTCAATGTTAAAAGAACTTTTACTACTCTCATATGCTATTTGTATACCCTAAAGCTTGTGTAATTGGGATATTTCATGTAACATATGAATATCATTCAATATTGATATATGAATTTCTTCATTGTATAGTGCTTATGTTAACCGATTTGCTTGTATTTATCTTAAACTGTGTAATAAAGTCCTCGGTATAATTATAGTACAAAAGTAACCATAAAGGATTTCAAGATGTGAAATGCTTATTGTATGAAATTGTGATAATACAAAAATTACCCCTAGTAATAATAATAATAAGGTGGGACATTGTTAATGTGGATGGACTAGCAAATGTTATACTCCCTAATTGGGTCAAGTTATAATTCTAATATACTATGAGCAAAAGGGTGCTTAGAGTTAACATATGGATACTTGTTTAAGAAAAAGTTCATTAGGAACCCACCATGAGATTATTCACATAGATAAGTGATTTATCTCATTGAATAAGAATCTCATCATATCATTTATGCAAGTACCTTTAGACTTAAGTTCACTAACTATCTTAAGTATTAAGTGTTATACCTTAACGCTAGTGTTTTTACTTCTAACCATGTTGTATACATAGCTAGAAGGCTGGGTATAGCATAAGGTACTTAAAGGTAGAAAAGTGATCAATAGAGGATTTACCATCCTAAATCATTTAAGAGGAGGTTATCTTCTAATTCTAAGTGACTACTTTATTGAGGAATCTCTAGCTAAGGTGAAATGCGATGTGAATGGGAATCATAAGGGCATTTTGGGAATAAAAATAAATGTCATTAGAACCATATGTTTAGGGTTTAGTTAGACATATTTATTTAAGCATTTATTAACACAAACTCATACTCAAACTTGAATGCGATGTAGGATGGTGAAATAAGCTTATTGCATGAAAAATGAATATGGAAGGGTTAAGCCAATGTGACCCCCCGTACCCGATTTAATCTAAGACTCGAATAAGTGATGTCACCATGATATTCCTTACCTAATCTACCACCTATTCTGAATAAGAGTTATCATAAGTTCTAAGCAAACCTTATTCATCTCTCATTAACAAATTAAATTTAATTATATGTTGAATAAATATTCATTTTATAGATCATAAGTTTTATGTAGGTTAAGTACTAATAAAAATCTGGTAGCATAACGGCTACTCAAAATGAAAAACAAAAATTTTAAACTTGTATAAAATCACTTTTATAATCATTCCGCATCCGACACACACATCTCTAGATCCTTTTGATCCATCAAAGAATCATAATCAATCTTAAATATGCATTCCCATTTACAAAGATTAATATCACTTAATGTCTTTATTTAGGTTACATTGTATAATCTAACACATTTATATTACATATGTTACAATCATTAATAGGTACAAACTAAATTCAATTACATGTGATTTATACCTTACAACTCAAAGACCTATACATGAGTACTCGGCTTACTAAGGTATCCTTACATGTGGGTAAATAAGTCTATATAATAATATCTCCTTAGTTTACATTGTTGCATATGGAAGTTGCACTTGTTGTACCATAGTCAAACCCTACACATTGGGAAAACTGATACGCCAAGCATATACTTAGTAGTGTGTTCATTGAAGTTTATGTATAAACTTGCAAATTATAACCATACAAATAATGCCATAAGCCTATAATATTGTAACTCCAGTAATATTAATACCAATTTAATTACCTCAATAATGCCTACCAATCAAATCATGTATTTACCATTGCATACAAAATTTCCATTTATAAATGGATGTTTACATCATAAACAATATGCTATGAATGTAGAGGCAAGTATCTCATGATTTCATATATCAATCACATTCAAATAACATGTGTTATGCATATGTTTACCTTAGGAATTGTTATCCCTAAGTAAATCATAATCCCCAATATTATCTTTATTTGTATTTATCTAGTTGCAAGGCTTCTACCATTCTCTATCTCTGGACTAGATTTGTACATTATGCACAATCTAGTTATTGTTTAGTAATTCTAATTAATGTAACAGTCCTTTAGTACCAACTTATTTAATATAATTATTACTTACATTCCATGTGTACCACTTCTAAATTAATATTCTAATCTGCTCATAAATTATTTTCATTTTAATATTTCTTTGATCAATTAAAATAGTGGTTCCTCTACATCTTTGAGTTCCTTGGCCCATACTCAAGAGATCATTCTAAGATACTGGATAATGGGATCAAACTCATGTAATGGCCCATATGCTAGACCTCAATAGTTTTACCTACCAAATCCATTTGATAGTAGGGATCAATTTTAAAGAACCTCCTAATACCAAAATGGTAAGGATCAGTGCTAACAGACCTCCCAACATCGAGATAGTAGGGATTAGCCCTAGCGAACCTCCTAATATCCCAAAAATTAGGATAGCAAGGATCAGCCTTAATAAACCTCCCAATATCCAAAAGGCATGTAGGGTTCACATACAGAACCTCGGTGGTTGCACCCATAATGCAATAGGTAGGGGTTCATAAGAATCGATGCGACTAATAATTGCTAAACTCCCTAGTTGATTGGATAATCTATCCAGCAGGCTATCTAACTCATATGCGCCTCATTCCTTTTTATTACCACATGGTCACATCAATAATTTGGCATTTATAGCCATTAAATTCATGCCTCTTTGGTTTCAAGAACTTATCATAATATTATGTAGCGTCCCTAACAATCATTTCTTTTATTCTCTAATCATGCCTTACATTTTCATTCTTTTTCAATTGTATTTAGCTATGGTCTCATTATTATTTAGCTTATTAATTTAATGTGGTATTTAGTATTTTATACTTATAGCCATTACCATTTAATTAAAATCAATATTAGTTTCTTCACATATCTAAGGTGCTATGGCTTATTATACATCAACAAGCGAATCCATATAATTTTAATTCCACATTACTCTATAGGGCCACTAGCCATTTTATCCCTATAATATCATCTTTTTTTCAATCCCTTATTCAAACAAGGTTTATATTATTTAAATATGACCAAAGACACATAGATTCTTCTTAAATTCCATTACATCCATTAACTATATAATATTAGTAATTTAGCGACTCACACATTTTTAATCATTCTTTATTAAATTCTTATTGCATACATGGTATCTAATCACATTACATTACTCATTCATTTTTTACACATAATTGCAGGATCACATAAGCATGTGTCATAATTTTTATATGTATAAGTACAAATATTCAAAGTAGTTAAGTACATGGAAATTAGCATGAATCTTCCCAATCCATTTACATAGTTAAATTAACTTCTCACTTAATTCTACTTTTATAATCCCTTTAATTCTTCCTATATGCATATTTTAGCCATAACAGTTAACACTCCTTTAACACTACTACTTTGCATTATCACTTCTAATTTTGCTTACACAATGTAACTGAGATCACATACGCATAAATTAAGCCCTATTTTACATGCTCATCCCTATACATTATAGTCATGCCTTTTGGCTATGGCTGCTCTTAGCCCATATATTTTCCTTCTCAACTTTCTTTCCTTGACTAACTTCTTCTAATCATACACTTAACATGCTTTATATCTTTCTCAGGCATTAAACCTCATTTATCCCCATATTCTTATAACACATACTACAATATGAAAAGGCATCTTTGATCTAATTATTCATTATTTATCTTAACTAGTTCTTATATTAAACTAAATGCAACACAACCAAAACACATATGCATGCACTACACTCTTTGGCTATAAAGCCTTTATCACCAAACTGCCATATCACATCATGCACAAAGCACCTACACAACACACACACATGCACACATACACATATATACTCAAACTTATATTCATCATCTATCAATATGATTAACCTCAAACTCATTCAATTTACTTAAGCCTTGATAATACATGCTAGAATCACACACCCTCCTTACTCATTCAACTACTAGGCCACAACCATAAAAACCATTATGTCTCCTTATGCTCATACTACATACACAATACACATACATTTAAACTTATAATTTCATCACTTATCAATGTAACTACTATCACACTTTCTCATTTCATGTATTACACATACTTTATTATGTTTTAGGTTCATACTTGTCCCCCTGCCCCATTCGACCATAAGTGTATTTTCCCCCTAAAAACAACATTTCATTCTAATTCTTACTTCACTCATTCACTAACAATTATTTATAATATTAATACCAACTAACACATTAACTACACACATTCATACATCAATCACCATTAACAAACATACTTTAATCATCTAATTTACCATGCCATACATAAATTTCAATGAATGCACTTACTGATTTGGCTTAAAAATCCATTAACAGCTTTAAATCTCCCCTTGCGATATTCTTTTTCTCTACTTATGCCTATAGATTTCTAATTTCCTAATAGGAAAACAATCAAAGCCTATTTTGATTGCTATCTCTACTCCTCCACCATTCCATGCATTAATTACCTCGCATAGGATGGAAAATTAAAAGAAATTCATGAGTAATATAATCTAAAACCAAGAAACAGTAAAATAAGCCCTTAATTCTACTAATTGCCTTCTTACCTTACACTAAAACCCATTTTAATCCATCTTCTTTTCCAAATTACATCTCATAACATGTAAAAATTAAACCTTTAATTAATAAAATCCAAAAGCAATTCCTTACCACTAGCTAAAATTGGAAATTCCTCCTCTACCCAAATTTAGCCACTAGTTAAAGCCACCTTCCCATTCACAGCAGCCACTTTTAGGCTTAAGGTATAAAAATAAATTTGGAAAAATAGAAAAGGGGCCATTACCTAAAAAGTTAAAGCCACCATTTAGTGCTATCACTGCTTCTTGGCTAACCACTACTGCTGGCAGGTCGTAGTCTTGTCACTAGCACCGGCTGCTCTTTCCTCTCGGTCTTTCTCTCTCACTTCCTTTCTCTCTGTCACCTCTTTTTTTTTCATTTTTTTTGTTATTCGGAGCCGATGATTTCTCCCCTATATCTTTATTGTTGTCGCCTTAGTAGGACTAACACCTCTTCTATCTGTAGTGCCCATAGCCTTTCCTCCTACACCCTTTCTTTCTTCTCCTGATCTCATCATCTCCTCTTTTTTCCCATCTTCTCTTCTTTTTTTCCATTTTTTAATCTTTTTCCTAGCTAGCTCAATTAAGGGGTCATCCGGTCTTTTCTAAGAAAAATTAACTCTTGGGTCAATTTAAGGGAAGGAATTTTCCTCTTCTCTTTCGTTTTAAGTGTCTATACACATATATAGGTATTTACTTATTTTTATTTCTATGTGTTGAGGTAAAATAATTATCTACTTATAGTATTTTAAATCTTTTTCCTTTTGTAATTACTCAATTGAACTTCTTTATTTACTCCTCAAATTATTTAATTCACTTTTTTTATTCATATCTAAATTATTAAATTATTAGCATTATTAAAATTACTTATATTACACATTATTTAATCATTTAGGTTTAAATTTGAGTTTCCATAATTCAATTCATTTGTCCCCATCATTTAATTTCCTAAACTTTAAAAATACTATTTGCACTAAGGATACACTGCTTGCATACCGAGATTGGTTGGGCATTATAGTTCTTCCCCTCTTAAATGAAATTCATTTTTAAAATTCTTATGGTTTAACTTTGTTTGTACACTTAACATATAATACTTTAATTATCTTGGTCCCTTTCTCATTATTATCTTAATTATCATTCATATACTTTGTCCACCTAATTTCACCCTCATTGGTACTTCAACTTTCACTTATGTCACATAATAGTTTGGATTATATAACTTTTCCTATGCCTTAACTTCTCCTTTTGTTTATTACTTAGACAAATACTTTGGTTCTTTCTCTACTTCCCCTCTTAGGATATTAAGTGGGGTTTATTATGTTTAAACATTTTAGATCTTTAACACTCTCCTGTAACTTCTCTTCTTTATGCACCTTATAATCTAATCTTATTTTACTCATATATACTACTTAACTCCTCGAACCATGTTACTTTAATTCTTATTCCTTAACACCTATCCTCTCATATGAACAGCCTTGTGACAACTCTCTATTATTGTCTTCACTATAAAACTAATTCCATCTACATCAATGGGTATAACTTTTCTTCCTAGGTTATTTCACCTTAGCTTACAAGGTTTTTTGTCTTATCTCTGCAAATACTACTTTGCTATTCACTATTATTGGTGTATCTTATCAATCCCCTTTTAATCAGGGCTAGATTTATGTATATGCTTAAGCTATGGTTATGTATATGCAAGGGTGCATGCAATGTGGATGAATTAATACAGATATATAGGATGCCAAATAATGCTAATGCTAAGTAATGCATAACCTAGTCCCAATTGCCTTATGCATCAACAAGAAAGAAAAATAGCCCTCATCCTTTGGGGTATTGGTAGATACCTTAGGAGTATTGAAGTTTTGTATCATTAAAGTTTTTATTCTTTTTATATTAATTTCTTCTTAGAAATATGTATTTTATCTAGCTAAGAACTAAAAAGGCAATTACTTTACCCACTATGTAAGTTTACTAGTACCCAAGATATCACTTAGTGAATTAGTCACCTATAAGAAAGGAGTAGGCTATGATGGCTAAATCTTGATATATCTTAAGAAGTCAATGCTATACAACCTTATCACTGTTATCTACCTACTGATCCTTACCTCAATTTCCTCAACTAACCTTACCATTCCTTATACCTTAATACCATATAAAAACTATTACTCATTAACTTCTAGTAGTGCAAACTTCCATATGAATCTCAACCTCAATCCTAATCTTTGGGGTACTCATGTGAACCTTACTATCTAAGGAATGCCTAAACTCACTTTGATATGACCAAATGTGATACCTCTTACCTAAGGTAATCTAAGACTCGAGCAAGAGATGTCACTATGATAATCCTTACCCATTTACCACCTATTCTGAATAAGAGGTATGATAAGTTCTAGGTTATACCTTATTCATCTCTCATTAATAGATTAATTCAATTATATGTTGAATAAATATTCATTTCATATATCATAAGTTTTAAGTAGGTTATATTCTAACAAAAATTTGGCAATATAATGATTTCTCAAAGTGAAAATAAAAAATTTTAAACCTGCATAAAATCACTTCTATAATCATTCTACTTCTAGCACACACATCTTCAAATCCTCCTGATCCATCATAAAATCATACTTAATCTTAAACATGCATTCCTATTTATAAACATTCATATCGCTTAATGTATTTACTTTAGGTTGTATTATACAATCTAGCACAGTTATATTACATAGGTTACAATTAAGAATAAATACAAACTAAATTCAATTGCATGTGATTTATACCTTACTACATAAAGACCTATACATAAGTACCCAACTAACTAAGGCATCCTTACATATGGGTAAATAATTCTCTATAATGATATCCCCTTGGTTTACTTTGTTGGACATGAAAGCTACACTTGTTATACCATAGTCAAACTCTACACATCATGAAAGTCAATATGCTAAGCATATGCTTAGTGGTATGTTTATTGAAATTTATGTATAAACTTGCTAATTATTAACTATACAAAGAATGCTATAAGCCTTTAATCTTATATCTCTAGTATTATTAATACTAATTTGATTACCTCAATAATGCCTACCAATCAAATTACAAATTTACCATTGCATACAAAATTTCCATTTATAAATAGATGTATACATTAATAGGGCAAGAAAGTAAAGGCATGTACTCTAAGATATCATGCAACAATCACATTCAAATAACATGTGTTGCACTCGTGTTTACCTTAGGAATTGTTATCCCTAAGTAAATAATAATTCCTAACATTATCTTTATTTACATTTATTTAATTATAAGGCTTCTACCATTCTCTATCTTTGTACATCATACATAGTCTAGTTATTGTTTAGCATTTCTAATTAATATAATAGTCCTTTTATACCAACTTATTTTATATAATTATTACTTACATTCCATACGTAACATTTCTAAATTAATATTCCAATTTGCTTATAAATTATTTCCATTTTAATATTTCTTTAATCAATTAAAATAGTGGTTCCTCTATATCTTTTAGTTTTTTAGCCCATACTCAAGAGATTAGTTTGAGATACTAGATAATGGGATCAAACTCGTGCAGTGGCCAATATCTTAGACCTCAATAGCAGTACCTACCAAATCCATCCGATAGTAAGGATCAATTCTTAAGAACTTCTTAATACTAGAATGTTAGGGATTAGGCCTAATAGACCTCCCAACATCAGGATAAAAGGGATTAGCCTTAGTTGACCTCCCTATATCCCAAAAATTTGGATAGTAAGGACTAGCTCTAATGAACCTCAAAATATCCAAAGGGTGTGAATAATAGGGATTAGCCCTAATTGACCTCCTAATATCTAAAAGGCATTTAAGGTTTACATGTAAACCTTGACACCTGCACCCACCATGTAATAGGCAGTGGTTTACAAGAATCGATGGCACTAGCAACTACTAAACTCCCTAAATCTAGTCAACCTATCTAGCAGGATTTAATCATATGGGCCTTATTCCAATTTATTACCACATGGTCACATCAATATTTTGGTGTTTATAGTCCTTAAATTCATGCCTCCTTGGTTTTAAAAACTTATCATAATATTATTTAGAGTCGCCAATTATTATTTTCTTTTATTCTCTAATCATACCTTACATTTACTTTCTTAGGGTCTCATTAAATCATTATTTAGTGTAGTTTATGCTTTAATCACACTATGCAATTTTTCAATTGTATTTAGCTATGGTCTCATTATTATTTAGCTTATTAATTCAATGTGGTATTTAGTCCTATATGCTTATAGCCATTACCATTTAATTAAAATCAGTATTGGTTTCTACATAGATCTAAGGTGTTATGGCTTATTATACATTATCAAGCCAATCCATATAATTCTAATTCCACATTACTCTATGCAGCCACTAACCATTTTATCCCTATAATAACATCATCTTATCAATCCCTTATTCAAACAAGGTTTATATTATTCAAATATGACTATGGACAAATAGATTCTTTTCAAATTCCATTACATCCGTTAACCCCATAAGATTGGTTATTCAGCCACTCACATTTGTTTTTATCATTCCTCATTCAATTCTTATTGCATATGCATGTATCTAATCACATTACATTACTCATTCATTTTGTACACATAATTGGATGATTACACAAGCACATGTCATAATTTCTATATATATAAGTACACATATCCAAAGTAGTTAAGTTTATAGAAATTAGCATGTATCTTCCCAATCCACCTACATACTTAAATTAACTTCTTACTTAATTCCACTTCTATGATCCCTTTAATTCATCCTACATACATATTTTGGCCATAAGAGTTAATACTCCTTTAACAGTACTACTTAACATTATCACTTCCAATTTTGCTTACACTATGTAATCAAGATCATATACCCATAAATTAAGCCTTATTTTACATACTTATCCCCATACATTATAGTTAGGCCGTTCAACCATGGCTACTCTTAGCCTACCTCTTTTCTTTCTTAACTTTCTTTCCTTGACTAGCTTCTTCTAATCATACACTTAGCATGCTTTATGTCTTACTTAGGCATTAAACCTCATTTATCCCTATTTTCCTATAACACATACTATCACATTGAAAGGCATCTTTGATCTAATTATTTGTTACATATCTCAACTAGTTCGTACATCAAACTAAATGAAACATAACTAAAACACACACATATAAACTACACTTTGTAGCCATAAAGCCTTCATTACTCAACAACCATATTATATCATGCACAAGGCACCTACACAACACACACATATATACTCACACTTATATTTGTCATCTATCAATATGATTAACCTTAAACTCATTAAAATTTACTTAAGCCTATGATAATACATGTTAGAATTATACACCCTCTTCATTCATTTGACCACTAGGCCTCAACCATGAAAATTATTATGTCACCTTATACTCATACTACATGCACAATACACATACATTTAAATATATAATTTCATCACTTATCAATGTAACTACCATTGTACTTTCTCATTTTTGTGAATTAAACATTCTTTAATATGTTATAGGCTTATACTCCTCCCCTTGCCCCATTTGATCATAAGGGTATTTTCCCTCTAACAATAGCATTTCATCTTAGTTCTTACTTCACTCAATCACTAATAATCATTTATATCATTAATACAAACTAAGACACTAACTACACAGATTCATACATCAATCACCATTAAGACACATAATTTAATCATTTAATTTACCATGCCGTATATAAATTTCAATTAACACACTTATTGATTTCACTTAGAAATCCATTAACAGCTCTAAATCTCCCCTATCAACATTCTTTTTCTCTACTTATGCCTTTAAGATTGCTAATTTCCTAATAGGAAAATAATCAGAGCTTGTTTTGGCCACTATCTCTACTCATCCACCATTCCACCCATTACTTACCTCATATAGGATGGAAGATTAAAGGAAATCCATGAGTAATGTAATCCAAAACTAAGAAATAGTAAAATTAGCCCTTAATTCTATGAATTGCCTTCTCACTTGACACTAAAACCCATTTTACCCATATTCTTTTCCAAATTACATCTCACAACATACAAAAATTATGTAATGCTCGAAAAATCCCAGTGTTATGAATAGTACTTCCCGGGACATGAATAGTGTTTTTTTCGAGGCTAGGGATACTAATTCTACTGAATGGAAGTATTAATTATAACATAATTTTGGGTAAAATTTAAAGTCAAAATGAAGTTGTTTAGGTGGTTAAAAATGATGGTTAAGTTTTAGGACACTGCCACATGAATAGTAACCTAGTTTTAGCTAAACCATAAAATTTTTAAAAATTTGCTCAAAAAATTTTGAGATTAATACAACCTAATACTTAAAAATTCTAATTAGCCTATTGGCATTGGAATTAGAATTTTTAGATATCGAGAAGTATTTTTATGAAAATTGAGTATGATAAAAAGTAGTGATTTTATTTGATTTTTCTCATTTTTCGAGCTCCAATTTTTAAAGTTTTATAGGGCCAAAATTAATTAACTTTTTACATGTTTAATTGAGATTAAATTGAGGTTAAAAGAGAAGGAAAAGAGGAAGAAAGAGATGAGAAAAAAAAAAGGAAAATTAAATGATTTTTTTAAAAAAAAATAAAAGGGTTAAATGGGTTATTTTAGGTTTAACATTGAATAGTCTCTTTCTCCTCTCCCTCTTTTTTTGCTCACGATATCCTCATAGGGTTTTCCTCCATTTTTTTTCATTTCTTCAAATTAGCCTTGATTTAATCTAATTAAACACTGTATAAGTGACTCCACAATCTCTAGACCCTATTACAAGTGGAAAATTAAAGAAAACCAAAAGAATAACTCATTTTTTTGATTTGATGAATAGTAATCATCTTTGATTTAGGTAAAGTTTTTCAAACCCTAGTATCTTTTTAGCATTCTTCAAGTTCCCAAGAGCATATTTATGAAGCCAGATTAATTTTTTATCACTTCTATGATTTTATACAATTTTTACAAGTTCTGTCCTATTATGTGAATAGTTAAACCCGAGAAATCTCGAGACAAAGGGAAAGGCAAGGCATAGATGGTCCTCAGAGGTGTATTGTAATCCTTTCAGTATGTGTAACTAAATTAAATTATGGTTAATTAATATATGCCTTAAATAAACATAATATGTCAATGTATGTAATTATGTGTATAATGACTCATCTATGTGAATTAATGGATTTAATTATGTTAATTGGCATTTAGGATGTGTGATTATGCTTTTAAAATGGATTGAATGTATTTGACTGATGTAGGAGCTATGTTGTGGTCATAATGCATATATATGCATTATAGAAGTGGTGTATATTTTGTATTATGGAGTAATTAAGCATATTAATGACTTTGATCATGTTAAGTGGTATTATTGATATATATTAGATTATGTAATCAATGAGAATACATGTGTATAGGTATGAAGTGTTATGTCCATACTATATGTGTGTTATGTAAATGGTTAGTGCTTATGTCTAATTGATGTATTGTGCGTGTTAATGTCATATACACATGTTGTATGTTTATGTATGGATGTATATGAATGGATATGTATGAGATGAGTTATGTATGATGATTATTTAATAGATGATAAGGCATAAAGGCTTGGTGGCTAAAAGGCCTATTAATGTGCATGTATGTGTAAATGCTTGACTATAGGCATATTAAGGGAAATGCATAGATGTAAGGATGATAATAAGTATGATTATATTGTAATATATGGTACATAGTCAAAGAATTAATGTTTATACCTTTATGGTAGGATGGCCAA
>CANXYI012175316.1:0-12893 GCA_948208565.1 Hura crepitans | reverse complement strand
TCTATTCCACATACCTAGGGTGTGAAAACATGCTTTTCTCCACCACTTAGAGGCCGAACTTAAGCTTCTCCTTCAATGGATTCCTTTGACCCTAAACATACACAATCTTAGTTTAGAAATATTCTAAAAAATGCTACATAGCTCTAAATGAAAATCTAAAACCATGGTTCTTCTTAGAATACTCTAAGCTACCTAAAACAAAAATAAAAATTGAATTTAAATCATTTACTCTAAAAAAGGCACTATTCACCAAGATTGAATTTCTCCCTTTACAAGCAAAATTCCTTACTTTTCTCACTTAGATTAGACTCTAGAGGTCATGAGAGGAGAGAGAAAAGAAAAAAGGAGGAGAGCCTTTCTTGGGAATAGCATTGGCTTCTTAAAGAAAATGGGGAAGATGAAATTGGTTCACATATGTGACCCCCCTCACATGTGTGAGCCTTTATATAGGGGTAGGTGGATGGCTCAGATCGCGACACATGGTGATCTAATGGTTTAATTTCTCTTGATTTCTTTTTAAACTTAAGAAATTCACAAAAAATTCTCTGGACCTCTAAAAATACTCATTTTAGTTTTAAAAATCCTTAATTAGTGTCACTAAGGCCCACGTAAAATTTCAAGTCAAAATTCCACGATTGACTTTTTAACACTATTCACCTGCTAGAATAAAATATTTCAAAAAAATACCAAATGACCTCAGAAAATTAAAATTCCTTCTCCATCATATTCATTGGAATTTTTAAGGTTGAGGATATGGTATTTTCGGGTCTGTTCAGGTACATCCCAAGGTTTTCCCGGCACAAACTCATTTTATGTCCTCATTTACTAGGTCTTAACATGAAATGATTTATTGGTTTTGCTAAATTTTAAAATTCTTTTGTTTTACCCATTTTTAGGCTTGTTAAAGTTTTATGACTAACATGCCTCTTTCTAGCCTCGTGAAGGTGCCTCGCACTGTAAGGAATACCATTCAGGCCTAGAAGGTACTATTCATAGAACTTAGACTCATGGGTGTTACATTTATCAATTGGACATTTAGCTATAATGCCTCCAAGCCTTAAAAGCTTCATGTTAAATATTCATTATCATGCATAATGTCCATATTGGCATATAATTCCATTCTTGAACATACATCATATCCGTCATGCATAATGCACAACACGTATACATATACATGCATGTTAACATTACATATCCTATCAGCATACATAATTCTCATCATTCTAACATCATTAATAATGTTAACATACATCCATAATATCATTAAACATGATTAAATGCCAAACATTAGCATAATTAAGCAATTTTCACCATTAGTTACATAATATGAAAAATTAGGGCATAATCAAAATCTCACAATTTATTTCAATTACACATACCAAAAGAGTTAAAATGCACCATCGACGGCCATCTACACCTTCTCTTTCCCTTTTCTCCTCATTTTTTCAATTTCCTTAATTGCTCATTACAAATTCAATATGTAAAAATTTGTAAAGGAAATCATACATACACTAAAATGAAAAATTGACTACTTATACACAACCTTAGGTATCTAAGGAACATGGGAAAATTATAGAACTTAGAAAAACTTACCCAATAAATCTCGAGTTACTATTCATTGAGATGAAAAATCAAGCTTTTCCTTCAATTTTTCACATAATTCAAGGTGGAAATGACATCTAAAGGTCATAAAGATTCAAACTTAGGTCTTGAATGGAAGAAAATGGGCTAAAATTAGGCTTTAGAGGAGTAAAAATGGCTCCCTTTTCTTCTTGAAGTTATCGGTTGCCTTTGGTTTAAGGAAAAAAATGCTATTCTTCCTTTGACCAAGGTTGACCCTTTTATACCAGTTATTTTTAAAATTTTTTGCCTTATTTTTGAAATTTAAGAGACCTATAAATATTCATAAACTAAACCTCAAAAGTCTCTAAAAATTTGTGCTAAAAAATCACAACAAATTGATTAAAAAAATTATTTTTAAGGTACTTGATTTTAGTGAAAATACTTTTGGATCTCCAAAAATTCCAATTCTAGTGCTGATAGGTTAATTAAAATTTTTGATTATCAAGTTGTATTAATCCTTGAATTTTTAAGCAACTTTGTAAATATTTTACGGTTTAACTAAAACTAGATCACTATTCACATGACACTGTCATAAAACTTTCTTTACGTTTTTAACCAAATAAATGACTTCAGTTTGGTTTAAAAATTTGCTCAAAATTATGTTATGATTAATAATTTCACTCAGTCACTTCAGTGTATCTCGAGTCTCAGGAACACTATTCATATCTTAGGAAAGCATTATTCATAAGTCGAGATTTTTTTGGCATTACACCTTAAAACTATTTTGAAGAGTGAAAAGTTGGCCTATTGTAGATTTTCTATTGTTTTATTAGGGACGAGATTATTATTGTTTGGAGTTGCCACCTAGCTTTACACCAAGACCATTGACTTTTGCTTAAAAAGAGTTTGAAATCAGATTTTATTTATGCCTCAACAATATACCTTCTTTTATATTGTAAAATTTATCAATCCTATATCATGAAAGCAAGAATTTTAATTAAAGGTATACATGTCACCTTTTCTATGCTAAGAACATAAGTTGCAATATTCAAATTAGACAATAAAGCATAAATGTAAATAGAGCATCCATAAATCAGGTCATGTATTTGTTGTTGTTTGACTTGACAACTACCCATAATTCCAAAGGAATTGGTAATAATTGCCCAACTCCTATCTTTAGGAGATTGGCCTTTATTAAAATATATTTTTCATGTGACTTTTATTAAGAAAGACTCAAAACTGATTTATTAAAAAAACTAATTATTTAGATAGAAAACCATTGATGTGAGGTTAGGCTTTTGGCATGTAAAACAAGTTATTAAACTACCTATTACAACCTAAAATAAACAAAAGAAATAAAAGGTACAAAATCAAATAAACAAATAAGGAATAAGCTATTGGTCATGTCTCTGCATTGGTAAGTACATATAGATTGATATGGCTTTTAGTCTATGTCCATATGAACTACAACATGTAAAAAAAATGTTTATCTAGTCCTTATATCTAGTAAGAATGGTCAATCTTACACAACTCAAAGGAAAAAGATTAGTAACACAAATAGAGGTCTATGAGGACCTAATAATAGTGCCAAAAGGAAAGATAGTGATATTTGCAATAAATTTACATGTGAATATGAATGATCATGCAATATGCCCAAATAATGGTCATGAATGAGAAGGATGATTGACTAATCACGCAAAGGAGAACATAAATTCATCACAAGATATTCATGTGGATTACATTTTAGATCATGTATCTGTACGAACTGCACTCCTTATGAAATAGAGTTCATGTGGACTAAGATGCGAAATACACATATAGAAGACACATATCTATATGAATTATATACCTCATGAAAGGGAATTCGCGCAGACCAAATCTGAAACACATATTTATGGACTATGCTAATCATGAAAGAGGGTCTATGCAGACCACACATTAATTTCATAATATTAATGGCATGCATATTAAGGAATGGAATGGTTATACAATATTAAATGCACAAATATAGATGAACATAATATGTGAGAATCATTAAAATAGAGCATATAATGTGAACATAAAACTATTATCGAATAATAATCTATACAGACCTCATGCCATACACACATGCAAATAATAGGTATGTGCAAACCTCAATATGCATAAGATAAGTCCATGTGATTTAACTGTAAATTCTAAATGATACATCATTTTAATAAGAGATTAAATACAATCAAAATAGTATAAAACATTAACTAACTCTTATAATCGATGTGGGGATTACATACAATCACCTCATATGTCGATTAATCTTAGGAGATCCTCAGTTATAGAAATAATATAAATAAATGAAGATGAATACAAATGGAGGCCTTAGATCTTACCTTGTGATTAGCTTTAGGTAATAAAATAATAGTTGAGTTCTAGAAAGAAAGATTATTTTAGTGTGGGCATATAACTAGTAAAACAAATCCTATTTCGAGTTAGTGCTTAGACTCTCAAAACTATGGGTTTTGGATTCTCTAATTACTTTTTTTGGATTCCCCCTTTTAATTCTCACTTTGGACGGGGTATTTATAGGTTATGTGCGCAGTTCTCCCATCCAAAAGAGATATCGTCCTAATAAGATTATGAGTTAAAGTCTAAATAGGAAGATTGTGTTTCTAGAATGTTTTCGATGATAGGTCTATGCAAACTTAGGCTTTGAGTCCACACGGGCAATTTATAGGTCTTAGGTCTTATTTTTGGCTCAATTTATTTTAGTCCATATGGACATATTCTTTGGCTTGTATAGGTGGACTATGGGTTATGGGCTCTATTATTCTACGTTAAGTCTCTTTTAATTGGTGTAGACCTTGTGGTATCAAGTTGAGGTAGACTTGTACCAAAATGGTCCATACAGACTAAGGTTCTAGGTTCCTTACCTTGTTGCTTAAGCTTATCTCTAGTTATCATTATAGGCTTAAAATCTAGGCATCTATAGTTGCTCCTGCTTTGCATGTGCTATGAAATGCTAAAGAAATAGTGCACATCAAAGTACTTAAGACTTAGTAATGTAATTAAAGTTTTGCTATTTCACTTTTTTAACGATCCAGGTCACTATTTCATGTTTGCATGATATAACTTCTTATGTCACACCTTCACGATCAAACTTGTTGAGTATTTTTGTGTCTTGGCATTTGCACCATTTGGCAACTTTTAATGTTTGCACCCCTTAGCTGCTTAGCATTTGCATTTCTTAGTGGTTTGTCATTTGCACCTCTTAGTGACTTATGATGTTTGCACCCATTGGTAGCTTGTCATTTGTACCTCATAGTGGCTTGTCATTTGTACCTCTTAGTGGCTTATGATGTTTACACCCCTTAGTGGCTTATGAATTACACCTCTTAGTGGATTTAGAAAGTTGGTAGTTCACAACATATATGGTTAATGTTCATGGAAGATGCATGCTTTCATCCATGAAAAACATGTTGGTAATTTAGAATAATGTATGTTTTCATGCAAAAAAGGGATACTACATTTTCATGCAGAGAAAAAAGGATAATGCATGTTTAAATACAAGGAAAAAAGATTAATGCATGGGCAAAAAGATTAGTGCATATTTTCATGTGAGGTGTTGATAATGGATAATGCATGTTTTCATGTATAAATGACTTTAAAACTTATTGGTAATTTAGAAAAAGATGCATGTTATCATGCATAAGAAATGTATTGAAGAATTATGAATAATACATGTCTTTCATGCATAAAGGTACTGATGAGGGATTATGGTTGATGCATGCTTTCATGCATAAAAAATGATGAGATAAATCTAGCATGCTTTCATGAAAAAGATTAATGCATGGAAAATGTAGAGATGAATGATGCATGTTTTCATGCAAAGGATATGACACATTTTTTTCACACAAAAGATGCATAGAGATCAATGATACATGTTTTCATACAAAGAAAACATAGATATAAATGATGCATGTTTTCATGTGAAGAAAATATAGAGATAAATGGTGTATGTTTTCATGCAAAGAAAACATAGAGATTAATGATGCATGTTTTAATGCATAGGAAAACATAGAGGTAAATGATGCATGTTTTCATACATAGAAAACATAAAGGTAAATGATGTATGTTTTCATGCAAAGAAAACATAGAGATAAAAAAATGCATGTTTTCATGCAAAGGATACATTAAGATAAGTGATGCATGTTTTCATGCAAAGAAAACATAGAGATCAATAATACATGTTTTGATGCAAATGATATATTGAGATAACTAATAAATGTTTTCATACAAATAGAAAGAGTATTGATGGGAAAAAGTATTAATATATAATGTCTGATGCATAGTTGCATACATGAAAAAAGAATTATTGATGCATGATGTCTAATGCCTAGTTGTATCTATTAAAAGAGAAGAAGTATTGATGCATCATGTTTGATGCATGGCATAATAACAAGGTGTTAAAGAATGATGCATGTTTTCATGCATAAGGAAAAAGGCATGTTAGCATGTTTGTGTAAATGTTTGAATGTTTGTAGTGTGAAAAATGATGTGTTGAAACATGTAAGCAAATATGGATAAACTAGTGCATATCCTATTGAATGGGTGTGAGTGGATATGAATGAAATGTTTACATTTATGCATAAATTTGGTGATGCTAGTATATGGATGTACCTAATTTATATTTGTGGTGAGTTATAAATATGAGTTTGTGCATTTTGGATGAGCATAAATGAAGTAGTTTATATAAACCCCCCCCCCCCCCTTTTTATTTTTATTTATTTTCAAATGAGGGATCTAAATGAATGATAAGTGCATGTATATGATGAATATGACTTTTTCTTAGATGAGTGAATGAAAGAATCGTTATATGTTGAATCATGAATACATTCTTACAATAGATGAATGATGAAGGCAAATGTATGTAAAGGTAAATAGGTATCTTTCCTCGAATGGATGAACTTGTACATGTGTTATTATTGAGATTACTCTCCTCTCAAACTCATCATAAGAAAGCTTAGGTTTGAGAAAAGTGAAAGTGTGAAGTGGTAGGCTAAGTTAAGGTAATGTGAATGAGATGTCTCATCAAGCTAAGGTGATAAAAAGTTTAGGGAAGATGTAGAGAAGTAGGTTGAAATGAGATGTCAAAAAGGTAAAGAAAGGAAGTGAAATTTTCTATGAAGAAGGGGAGTAGTAGGTTGAATGAAATGTGCCATAAGGGTGGTGAGATAAAATGTCAATTCGTTGTGGAGAGCATTAAAGCACGTATGGTTACAGAGTGAATGGTTATGATGAATGAGTGATAGAGCATGTGAATGTATGTGATTGCATAGTATGGTACCCTTATTATTAGTTAGTCTAAAGAGTTTCAAGCTATATATTTTCTCTCAACCTCTAATACCCGTTCTAGGTTTTCAATCTAGTGAGGTTTGCTCTAATTTTTGTCTAGGCTACCCTTTATGAGTTTTAACCTAGCAATCTTCTTCTTCTTCCCTTTTTTTTCCTTTTTTTTAATTTAGCTTATGCACATTTAGTTAAGGCTATGCATATTTGGGATATGATCAATTGAATTTAGACTTGCACCTTTTGCAATGGCTGGATATGTTTTTTAGCTTATGCACTTTTATAGATTTTGAACTTAGAGTGATATGTCTTAAAGCTCATGCCATGTTGATGGAACTTTTTAGATTAATAAGTATCTTACTATGGGTTCCAGTTTTTTATTGCCTAGTGTTCTAAATCCTTTTGCTTTGGCTATATGTTAAATGCCATTCTTTTGACCTTTTTGAGTATTGCAATGATGATGCGACTACAAATTCTACCACTAAAGTCAAATATATAGTGGCTTTCAATGCAGCTAAGGAAGCCATTTGGATTAAGAAGTTCATTATAGAACTTGGAATGTTTCCAAGCATTATTAACTTGATACCTTTGTATTATGATAACAATAGGGCTATTGCACAAGCTCGTAAACCATATTCTTATTAATGATCCTAACATGTTCTTCGATGCTAATAATAGATTTGGGAGATCATAATTAGATAGGATGTGAAAATTAAAAGGGTCCCCACAGACCATATCATAGTTAATCTTCTCATAAAGGCACTATGATAAGGAAAGTTTGATCAACATGAAAATGCAATGAGCATTAAGTACATAGGTGATTAGCTTTAGTGCAAGTGGCAAATTGTTAGAAGTATGCCCTAGAGCTCATTTTATAGGGTTATATTAATGTATTTTATACTTTGTGAATTTATACAATAAGACTTTTCTCTTTATATCATGGTACTTTTATATATATTACCTATAATTATTTATAATGTCTTAAACCATGTTATAAAGTCCCTTGTATATAAATCACAGTGTAAAGGAAATCATGAAGTGTTTATGGTATGAGATTCATATTGCATGCAAATGTGGTATACCTAAAAATCCCTAATCATAATGTTAACAAGATGGGACATTATTAATATAGATAGATCAACACATGTTATACTTCTTAATTGGATCAAGTAGTACTTCTCATAAGTTGTAAGCATAAGGATGCTTAAAGTTAACATGTTAATGCTTACTTGGGAAGTGAGTACATTAGAGACCTACCATAAGACTTTTACGTGGATACTTAATCTATGTCAATGAAAGTATCTCATTATATTAGTGGTGCAAGTATCTATAAACTTTATATCACTAATTGTCTTAAATATAGAGTGAGATACTTTGACTCTAAAGCATCTAGATCAAATAAGAAGTATTTATAGTGAGGTCCTTAGGTATGACATGATTTATTTGAAGATAGTGTAGTAATTAGCAAAGGATTCACCACCCTAAATTACAATGGGAAGTTTATCTCACAGTTCTGATGAGTAACTTATATTGAGGAATCTCTTCCAAAAGCAAAGTGCCATCTGTGAATAGGATTCACAAAGGGAATTTTGGGAATAAAGGTGAAAATATTAGAATAATATGTCTAGGGCTTAATTAGACATACTTAGTTAAGCTATGAGTTATCTATACTTAAAACTGGATAAGGTAAAAGATGGTGAAATGAGTCTATTGCATTGTAACTATATGTAAAAGGGTTAAGTCAAACCACTTGACTTTTTACCACTTGGGTAGTCATGATATATGGCTAAATGCCCCTCTTAACTTATACAAAAGTGATATATTAATTGGTGAATTGATATTGATTTAATAAGATTGAATTTATAGAGTCCCAATTGGACTAGAACTCTATTTCATTGTGTATTACCTAGCTATTTTGGAAACCTATTGGGTCACAAACATAAAAGGAGTTTAAGAAAGATTCAATGAGATTTAATATTCTAATAATAGAAATTATTGGAAGATGAATTAAGAAGAATAAATAAGCAAATGCGCTTGGGGCCTATTTGTAAATATATAGTCTAGAAATTAAGGTTTTTAGACTTGGGCCTTGTTTGCGTCTAAATTTTAATTTTTCTTGCATATGGATTTGTATGGTCTTTTAAAAGGTTTAAAAGGCTTTAAATTAGAGTAATTATTAATCCCAAATAGGGCCTATAAATGCCATATAGGATTAATGAAATTAGGGTCAAAGTAGAATGCACATAAGTCCACTTATAGGCTTATGTGCATAGGACTAAATAGGGCCCAGTTGGTGGGTCCTTTTTGGTTTGACTTAAGAAAGATCTTTATTATCAAATTTTGACCTAATGATGGTTGTTTAAGGTATAAATATCCTTTATAGTAATGGCCACCATGTGCATACCTTCTATTATAGAAATTAGTGCATAGAACAATTAAAGCTCATATAATTTCTTCTTCTTCTTTCATCTTCTTGAAATTCCTACTAGCATTTGGAATTTCAAGTTTCTCTCTTCTAAGAACTTCTTATGTGGATTACCTTGGAAATGTTTCTATAAGAGGATCATTGTGGTTTGCAACAACCTAGTGAGAAAAATTCATACAAAAAATCTGCAATCATCCTTTATTATAAATCACAAAATGCTGTTAGATGTATTATTTAAAATGAATTTTATATTATCCAAATCCATTATCATTATAGGTTTTTCTCAAATTTTAATTTTTCCACTGTGTACGATCTAGATAAACCAACATAGCTATGATCTCTTAGTCGAATGTTTGATGTTTATATTTTTTTTATATTCTAAAAGAAGAAAACTAACTTGTTAACGCTTTAGCAACATTGATCTCTATGTGCGACAATCTAAAAGGGATGATAATGAAACCAATCATTGTTACCAATTCATAAAAGTATTGTTAAGAGGTAGAATAGGTAATGGAGATAGATTCAAATAATATGAAGCCATGGTTTATGACTTTCAAAACTTTTTAGAAATAGGGGAGTTACTCGATGAAGTAATAGATAGAGAAAAAAAGTTACTAAGAAGGTTAACCGCTCAGTTCATTAGTGTATATGGGACTTTATACAAAAGATAAGTAGTGGTATTGAATCTATTGCTTGGATGAGAGAGTGGCCAGTAAGTTTATGAAGGAAGTACAGTTTGGATGTCATGGTACCCATATGAGTGGTTTGGCCCTAGCAAGGAAAATCTTACAACTAGGTTTCTTTTAGCACACTATAAATGATTACTGCTCAATATATGTCAAAAAATTTCAAAAATGGCATTAATATAGGGACATAAACCATACGTCAATATCAAAATTACATAACTTATCATCTACATAGTCATTTGCTACTTAGTATATAGACATAATTGGTGAGATACATTCAATAACATCAAATGTGCACTATTTCATTATGGTTGCTATTGATTACTTTTTTAAACATGTTAAAGCTGAATCTTTCAAGAGGTTAGGGGAAAAAGAAATAGTGAAATTTATTAAAAAGAATTAAATTTGTAGATATGGTGTTCTACACCACATAATCTCAGATAAGGGAGTCCAATTTCAAGCTTAAACCAAGACACTTTTGTTAAAGTATCAAATACAATACCATAAGTCTTTTTCTTATGGACTATAAGCCAATATAGTAGTTAAGGTAGCTAATAAGAATATTAAGAAGATCCAAGCCAAAATAGTTTAAACCTTCTAAGATTAGGCAAATAAGCTTCTATTTGCACTTTGGGGTTATATAACAATAGTTCAAACTTTAATTTATTAAAAAGAATTAAATTTGTAGATATGGTATTCTACACCACATAATCTCAAATAAGCTTAAACCAAGACACTTTTGTAAAAGTATCAGATACAATACCATAAGTCTTTTTCTTATGGACTATAAGCCAATATAGTAGTCAAGGTAGCTAATAAGAATATCAAAAAGATCCTAGCCAAAATAGTTGAAACCTACTAAGATTAGGCAAATAAGCTTCTATTTGCACTTTGGGGTTATATAACAATAGTTCAAACTTTAATGAGAACCACTCTATTTTCTTTAGTTTATGGAGCATATATAGTCCTTCTAATAGAGATTAAATTGTAATCATTAAGATAGTTAGAAATAATTGAACCTGCTAGATGAGAAATGAAAAAAGGCCAACGATCATAAGTAAGTCTACTAAAAATGCATGGCATAGGCGTTTGGTAATAAGTAAAACATCACAAGTTAAAAATGGGAGACTTGGTTCATAAGTAAGTGAGTCTAGGTGTAATAAATCCAAGAGGGAAGTTTAAATCTAACTAAAAAGGCCCCTTCATCCTTAAGCAGCTATCGGCAAAAGGAGCTACTATCCTTACCAATTGTAATGGTAACAAATTTAAAGAGATAGCCAACTTTAATTGATTAAAATGATTTTGTGGTTAAACAAATGTCCTGTGGGTTAAAAATAAAAAAAAAATGGTGGCCTTACTAAAAATGGGTGCCTCGATAGGGTGAAAACCAAATAAGGCATTCTATTAAATAATTATAGGCTAAAAGAAAATAACCAATTAAGAAAACCCATAAGCATTGATTAGCGAGAGGAGTTAAGATACATTTTAAGATCTCTATTTATTAAATGGGAATTCTACTATTGTATTAATGTTGTGTTGTGGTTATCATAAATGCCATAATTATGCAAGTAAATAGGACCATATTATTAAGCTAGATAAATCATTTCATAAACCAAAGTGATAGGAACCTTATTCATTGTAAAGTACAAACAATGACACTTGTACATAATTGAAAAGATAATAAAACATCAATTTTCATCTAAATCTTCTATCTCTTGTTACTTTTGCTATTACTTTACATCTTCAACCAGCACTTTTTACTCACTCTTTATACTCTCTAAAAGTCTGAAATTTACAAGCAGAAATAGGTGGAATATTTATCTTCATCACTAAATGCCTTTATAAGTTATGATAAGTAGAGGCAAAACTAACAGTCTGATCTTCTCCTCTAAAGGATAAAGGATGTTTAATAATGCCTTACACCTTCCCAAATTGCCTTGCATAATGATCCAGGTTATAGAAATTAACTCTGTGTAATCAAACTAGGGGTACACAACCTAATTCAACATTATGCCGCACAAAAGATAACACTATCCATAGGCATCTAAAACTTATACTTTTATCAGTTGTGGCTCCTAACCGTATGTTTATTGCTTAGCATTAAAAAACTAGCATAACATTATCCAAGGCAATAAGTGTCTTTAACTATAAAAAAAATTGACACAAAGGAGAGCATTAGATAGTAGATACAGTTTAACTGTAGCAAGATTAAAAAAAGCCATTAGCAATGAAAACCCAAGAAAGGGCTTCCTAAGCAAAAATTAGTCTAAGGGTGAGGTGAAAACAAAAAAGGCACTCCATATAAAAAAAATAACATGAAAAGTCAAAAATGTGTGTTACTAAGATAGTACCTAAAGAAAAAGTGGACTTCCAAAGAAAAAGCTAGTAGCACTAAACTCCATAGCATTTAGACCCATAATGGTTTCATCAAGAATTAGTGGGATAAGGTGTAGTCTATCTCATATGTTTTTCACCAAATCAAATAGCTAATAATTGCCAAAATTTACATTTAAAGTAACTGTATAATACTTGTCAAAGAATATGAACAAAAGGGCTCCAGCACGTAGCAAGGGGATATTCATGTTGTTAGTTGTATGCCTTAGAGCTTATGTAATAGGATTATATTCATGTGTTTAAACCTTGTGAATTAATGTAAATGGCATTTCTCTTTATATTATGGTACTTTTATATAACAATTATAATTGTTTACAATGTCTTAAACCATGTTATCAAGTCCTTGGTATAAAATCATAAAGTAGAGGAAATTATGAAGTGTTCATGATGTGAGATTCTTATTGCATGCAAATGTGATACACTTAAATATCCCTAATCATAGTATTAACAAGATGAGACATTATTAATATAGATAGATTAGCACATGTTATACTTCTTGATCG
>CANXYI012175312.1:0-10457 GCA_948208565.1 Hura crepitans | reverse complement strand
TAGGGAATTTGAGCCTAAATTGTAATATTAACTGTTTTAAAGTTTTTGAGTATGTTGTAACCATGTTTAAAGATGCTTGAGATGTTTTAACTTGTATGATATCTCTTTCTTGAGATTGATTGTGATGTTTGGGATAATGGTTGTTTGGAGTGAACAAAGGATCACGGATGTAGAGGATTGAAAATGTTTTGCTATAGAAGTTTTCTTCTCCATACAGGTCACTATTTATATTAGAAATAGGGTCCGGATATAGCCGTCATTCTATCAAATTTTTGACTAGAGAATTTTGCAATTTTATTTTTCATATAATAAAAGGTTTTTAATAATTTAAATTTTTATAACATTAAATATATAATAAAAGGGATTTAAACTAAGTCTTTTATATGTTAAGTTTACGTTTATTTAGATGGTGCTTTGTGTGTTGCTCCTTCTTCGAGTCCACTGACCAAATTGGGTAAAGGGTGTCTCATTTGGGTGGTATCAGAGCTCCAATTTAGATGTTCCTTGGTAACATATGAGTGCCTTAGGATTAAGATCATGTATCATATAATTTTTTTACTAAGGCTTATAATATGATCTTTACCTATAGATAAAAATGAGTTCTCTTACACCCAAAGATGATTAATAAGTCCAAAGCCATGCTCCGATGATGGTAAGATAAGGGGCCACTAGGGCTAAGTCTGTTACTTAAAGTGATTCTAGGTAGGCATCTTCAGTGGCATAAGTGTGGTCAATTTTTCTTCAAGAGCTATTATAGCTGCAAAGACAGGCCACAACGGTAACACCTCTACAAGTTCAGCAACCACTACCACTACATCAAGCTCTCTAAAAGACATACCCGAAGAGGGTAAAAAAGATAATGGCTGAAGATTTCAAGGGCAAAGGAATGGCTAATACTGGTATAATAGAGTACTAGTTAGATAGGACTATCTAGATCATACAATAATTGAAATGCACTCTTAAAAGAAGGTCAAGTATGCAACCTCTCTTCTACAAGAGAAAGCCTTTAAGTGGTAAGAGGCTTTGATAGAGTATAAAGATGAGCAGGACTTGGTAAGGGATTACTTCCTAAAGGAGTTTTAGAAGAAATACATTACTGAGAGGTACTTAGACAACATAAGGCAAGAGTTTATGGATATGAAATAGGGTCATAGGTCTATAGCTCAATACGAGAAGGACTTTACCAAGCTAAGCTGATATGCTAAGGAAATGGTTGTGATAAAAGTTAATAGATGCAAGTAGTTTAAAAGGGGGCTTAATGTAGAGATTAATATACAGATAGCTCTAATGAAGACCAAAGATTTTTCTGCACTAGTGGCAGCTTGGCACATTGTAAAGAAGGTTCAATTAGGAAAGATAAGAGATCTATCAGAAAAAGAGGTCTTTTGACCAAAGATCAGCTAGTGTAACTTAGTATTTAGAGAAGAAGTTTAAGGGTGATCAAACAAGAGCACAATAATAGTCTTAGAAATAAGGCCAATCATAAAAAATCACACTATGGGAATAAGAATAAAGCTAGGCCAAAATCTTAGGGTGTTAGTGCTCCAGTCTCTACGGGTAGGAGTAATTTAGTGCCCAGTGTCAAGGATGTCATAAAAGACATAAGGGAAAGTGTTAGAAGTCCAACCTTAGAGTTTGTTTCGGGTGTGGTTCAGTAAATCATTTCCTTAGAGATTGTCTAAAGAAGCTTGTAACTAGGTAAGGATCTATACATGTTTCTAACTAAGGTTAGAGAGGAGATAAAAGAGAGAGAATAGATGGTACTTAGAGGGCCAGATCAGTGGGCCAAGTAGAGCTTAGATTGCGTGTTAGGTAATATGCCATTAAAGTTAGAGATGAGGCATATTCGCCCATAGTGATAGCGAGTACCTTTCTTTTCTTTGATTCTTTTGCATTAGAATTGATAGATCTAGGTCTACACACTCTTATATATGCATTGCATAGGCACAAGACTGGGGTTAGCATCAGAACTTCTTGACATGGAGGTTATGGTTAGCAGCCCTATAAGTTAGCATGTTATAGTAAACAAGGTTTATAAAGAGTGTCCTTTGATGGTGCAAAAACATGAGTTTTTAGCTAACCTTATTGAGTAACCTTTTGATGAGTTCGACTTGGTCTTGGGCATGGATTGGTTGTGTAAGCATTAGATGAGTGTTAATTATAAGCAGAAGCAGATATCTCCCAAGGCTAATGATGTGATAGAGATTACAGTTGTTGGTGAGAGGATAAACTTTTTGTCCAATGTTATATCGGTTGTTACATCTAGGATGATGTTGAAAAAGGGTTGTATGCCTTCTTGGCACATGTGTATATTACCAAAAAAGAAAAAGATGTAAGTCGTATACCTGTGGTGACAGAGCATGTAGATGTTTTTCCTAAAGAGTTACCTAGTTTACCCCCAGAATAGGAATTTGAGTTTGTTATAAAGGTTATTCCTAGCACTACATTAGTATCTATAGCTCCATATAGAATGGCTTCTATCAAGTTAAAAGAGTTGAAGACCCAATTATAAGAGTTACTTGATAAGGGTTTCATAAGGCTGTGTGTGTCACCATTGGGAGCACCAATTTTGTTTGGAAGGAAGAAAGATGGTTCATTGCAGTTATGCATCGACTACAAATAGCTAAATAAAGTAATCTTTAAAAACAAGTATCCATTGCCTCATATAGATGATTTGTTTGATTTGCTTAAAGGAGTAGGTGTTTTCTCCAAGATCAACTTGAGATCAGGATATCACTAGTTAAAGGTAAAGGAGGTAGATATGGCTAAGACTACTTTTCAAATATGATATGGCCATTTTGAGTTTTTCGTAATGCCATTTAGGCTTACCAATGCTCCAACGGCTTTTATGGATTTGATGAACTAAGTCTTCTAACTCTACCTAGATCAGTTTGTTGTGGTATTCATTTATGACATTTTGGTATACTCCAGAGGTAGAAAAGATCATGAACAACATATCTAAATTGTCTTGCAAGCTTTAAAAGAGGAAAAGCTCTAGGCCAAACTCAGCAAGGGTCAGTTTTGGCTAAGTGAGGTGTCTTTCTAAGGACACATAGCCTCTATAAAAAGCATTAGAGTGGATTTAAGTATGATTAAGGTTGTTATAAAGTGGAAGCAACCCAGGAACACAACTAAGATCATAAGTTTTCTCAATTTGGCTTAGTGTTGTAGATGTTTTGTCAAGGGGTTTTCCATTATTTCAGCACCTATGACATATCTATTGAGAAAGAATGTTAAGTTTTTTTGGGATGACAAGTGTCAAAAAAGCTTTAACAGGTGAAAATTCATGTTAACGAAAGCTCTTATTCTCACACAGCCAAATATTTGTGAAAGATTTCACCATCTACAGTGATGTATCCTTAAATGATTTAGGGTGTGTTCTGATGTAAGAGGGCAAAGTTGTTGCTTATGCTTTAAGATTGCTAAAGCCATATGAGAAGAATTATCATACACATGATTTAGAGCTTACTGCCACTATTTTTTCTTTAAAGATTTAGAGATATTATCTCTATAAAGAGAAGTGTTATGTTCATACAGATCATAAGAGCTTAAAGTATCTCCCTTCATAGAAAAAGTTAAACTTAAGAAAGAGAAGATTGATGGAATTCATCAAGGATTCTGATTGCCTTATTAATTACCATCCTGGAAAAACTAATGTAGTTGTTAATCCTTTGAGCAAAAAGTCTATGTTAGCCATGAGGGCAATGAATGTCAAGTTAGATCTTATGAATGATGGTGTACTTTTAGCCGAGTTGTAAGTGAAGCCCAGTTTGTTACAGCAAGTGAAGGATTCATAGAAAAATAATCATAAGCTTATAAATGTTATAAGTTCAATCTATAGGGGAAGCCTTTTAAGTATGAGGTCCAGAGTGATGGTTATTTGTACTACCATGATAGGATATGTGTCCTAGATATGGAAGAGTTAAGGAAACATATTTTGTAGGAAGCATAAGGTCCAGAGTGATGGTTATTTATACTACCATGATAGGATATGTGTCCTAGATATGGAAGAGTTAAGGAAACATATTTTGTAGGAAGCTCATAGTGCTTCTTATGTTTTATATCTTGGTAGCACAAAGATCTATCAAGATTTGAGGATTTCCTATTGGTGGCTCGGTATGAAGAGAGATGTGTTAGAGTTTATGACTAAGTGCCTTACTTGTCAATAAGTAAAGCTAATCATCAAGTTCTATCTAGATTACTTCACCTTATAGTAATTCCTAAGTGAAAATGGGATAGGGTCACAATGGACTTTGTAGTCAAATTACCTATAAGAAGAAGCAGATGTGATTCAATTTGCGTTGTGGTAAAACCTCATCTTAAGCCTCAAATAATTGAGCATTCTCTTTTCAACTATGGTTACCCTCATTCGAAAAGAAAAAGAAAAAGAGCTTTCTAATTCCTATTAAGCCGATTAATCAAGACCATGAGCCTAGGCAAAAGTTAGAAAAATTGAGAGAAAATATTTAGTCAAAAAATCTTTGGACTGGCTAATAACAAGGATATCATTAATGCATTACTCAAAAAGGTCAAAAGGATGACATTCAATGTATAGTTAAAGCATAAGGATTCAAAGCACTGGGAGGCATAAAGCTAGCACTCACAGCAAGGTACTTATTAATCCTAAAAGATGTGAGCTTCAAGATATATCAATCTAGGTTTACAATCTACAAAAGTTCATGAGCTTCAAAACATATTTAGCCATTTTAAAGGTGCAAGTCTAAATTCAATTGATTGAACATAGTACAATCAGATCCCAAGCCTTAACTAGATGTGGATGAGCTGAATTCAAAAAAAAAGAAGAAAAAGAAGCTCATTAGGTTGAAAACTCACAAAGGGTGGACTAGACAAAAATTAAAGCATGCCTTGCTAGATTGAAAACCCATAAAGGGTAGTATAAACAAAAATTAGAGGTTAAGAGAAAATATTTAGCTAGAAAATCTTCAGACCAGCTAATAACAAGGGTACCATACTAAGCAATCATGTACATTTGCATGCTCATTCATCATAATCACTCATTCTTTAGCCACATGTGCTTGGATGCTCCCTACAATGAGTTGACATTTTGCCTCACCACATTTATGGCACATTCTATTCGACTTGCTCTTCTCATCCTTCGTGGAACTTTTCATTCCTTTTCACCACCTCAATTCAACATATTTCTTCATAAGACATCCCATACCATTTCACACCTTCATTTTTCTCAAACCCAAGTTTTTCCTATGATAAGTCTAAGAGGAGAATAATCTCAATAACAATATGTGCATTGTTTCATGCACATAGTTGACCATGCATCTGTCTAGTGGAAAATAAATTCATTCATACATTCATTGTAAAAATAGACACCCATTTGCTTGTACATGCATCGACATTCATCATCCCTATATCATAAGATTCATTCAACCATCCTAGAAAAAAGATGCATTCATCAATCAACATATATCTGCCTTTACCATTCATTTATCATAGGAAAAGATGCATTCATTATTCAACATATATTTGCCTTCATCACTCATCCATCATGAGAGACAATTCATTCATTCAAAAGTCATATTCATCATACAGTTGTCATACATGCATTCACCATTCATTCAAATTCCTCATTCATTTAGAAAAAAATAAGCAAAAACACATGCATCACTACATTCATTAGAAATGCATTATTCATGCACGTACCTCGCCACATTCCTTCATCCAGAAAAGATTAAAAACTAACATGCATATCATTCATTCATTCTCTAAAATCATCTCACTCAAGTCACCTTCATGTTTCCACACTCATCCATCTAAGATAGGATAGAGTGCATTCATTCATTCAAGAGAATATTAGGTCACCAATCACTAGACACATTCATACATTTGCACATGTATAAGCTCATTCACACACTTGTATTAAGTAGGCATTAATGCATTCAGCATTAGTCACATACTTTAGACACATAACATATACACATATTCATGTATTAATACAAGCATGCATGTATCATCTGACATAAACATCTTATCCAAACCCTAATTATATAGGTCACGTAGCTTAGGAACATAAAAGAGAAGTAATATACATGTGTATATCATTCAGGATAAAGTCATATTCATTCACATATCATAAAAAAGTATCATTCATCTAAAGCACAAATTTACCTATGCAAGGCACTACATTCATATTAGTCCATATCAATTCACACGTGCATATATATTAGTCATATAGGTTATACACACTCACGTACATCAGCCACATGCCTAAATACATTTAAACCTCTAACTTATGCATGAATCATACACTTACATCACACACAACACATGTGCACATGATGTCACACATATACTTGCATGATATTAATATCCGTAACACTAGATATGGTTTGAACAATTGCTTCAGACCTATCACCAGATTTGGTTTGATCTACAACATCAGATTATTTTTAGACCTATCACTAGATTTAGTTCGATCCATAACATCAAACTATCTTCAGACCTATCACCAGATTTGGGTCAATCCACAACATTAGATTATTTTTAGACCTATCACTAGACTCGGTTTGGTCCATAACATCATACTATCTTTAGACCTATCACCAAATTTAGTTCAGTCCATAACATTAAACTATCTTTGGACCTATCACCATATTTGGTTCGGTCCACAATATCATATTATTTTCAAACCTATCACCAATTTGATTCGATCCATAACATTAGGCTATTTTCAAACCTACCACTAGATTCAGTTCAGTCAACTTCTTTAGACCTATCATTAGATTTAGTTCAATCCACATTAGACTATTTTTAGGCCTATTACCAGATTCGATTTAGTCTATAACATCAAACTATCTTCAGACCTATCACTAGATTCGGTTCAATCTATAACATCAAACTATCTTCAGACCTATCACCAGATTTGGTTCAGTCCTTAACATCAGACTATTTTTAGACCTATCACCAAATTCGATTCAGTCTATAATATCATGCTATTTTCAAACCTATCACTAGATTTGATTTGATCTGCTTCTTCAAACTTATCACTAGATTTAGTTAGATCAGCTTATCTGAACCTATCATTAGATTTGGTTCGGTCAGCTTATCTAGACCAATTAATAGATTTAGTTCGATCAGCTTATCTAAACCTATCACCAGATTCAATTCAGTCAATCTTCAGCTTATTCAGACATATCACTAGATTTGGTTCAATCAACTTTTTTAGACTTAACACCAAATTCAATTCGGTCCATCTGCAACTTACAAACCTGAAGGCAAACAGGCACATATATTTGGTATAGTTTTCTTTAGCTCTAACATCTTGAAATTCATTTAAAGATAAGCAGGCACCCATATTCGATGAAGTTTACCTTTACTTAAAGTCAAATAGGCACTCATATTTGATGTAGTTCTCACCTGAAAGCAAGCAAGCATCCATATTCGATGTGGCTTATATTTAAACATTATCTATCTATAAACTTTAGAAGCAATAGTGTGTTCAAATCAAGTTGGATTTTCACTTCACCTGAGGACAAACAAACACCTGTATTTAATGTAATTTATCTTTATAATATAAATTCTTTTTTGAAGGGAAGATATAATTTAAATCTAGCTAGTTTTTACTTTAATCTAAAGGTAGGCATTCATATTTGATGTAGTTTCACACTAGGTAGGTAAAACTTCAGGTAAGTAACTCTAAAGTACTTTTGATGTATATTGTTGCTTTAGCACTTCATAACATACACCAAAGTGGGGGCAATTATAGATGCCTCGATGGATTTAGACTTTAACCCGAAGCCCAGCACTAATTCTAATGGGATATGGGGCAAAGCCTCCACAATATGGACCCATTCACTTTTTGGGGCCTATGATGATAACTAGAGATAGGCTCAAGCAAAAAGACAAGAAACCTAAAACCATGGTCTATACGGACCACTATGGTGCAAGTCTGTATGAACTTGATGCCATAAAGTCTATATGAACTTACATAAAACTAGACCCAAGGCCCATGAACCACTCGAGTAAACTTAAAGCCTAGGTCTATATAGACCTACCAATGAAAAACTTCTAGAAGCATGATCTTTCTATTTTGAACTCTAATTCCTAATCCTAGTAGGACTCTACTTCTTCTGGATGAAAAAGCTATCCACTAACCTTATAAATACCCCACCCATCAACCTATTTCAACACACAATTGATAGAATTAACATAATTGACACATAATCCACACATAAATAAAGACAATTAAAACACAATCCACAGACAATGATCACCAAATTTCTGAGAGTTTAGGCATTAACTCGAGTATAAGATTCTCTTTACTAGTCCTAAACCCTCACTAAATAATCATTCTTTCTAAAACTCAACCATTGCCTTATTGCTTTGGGCTAACTTTAAGGTAAGATCTGAGGCTTCTTTCATCATATTAATTCATTTATTCATGTTGTTTGTTGTAAGCAATGATTTTCCATGATTAATTAAGATGTGAGGTGATTTTACGTGATTGCCACATCGATTATAGGAGTAGATTAACCTTTTAAATCATTTGAGTCATGCTTTAATTATTCATAGAAAATTATAATCACAATATTTTTTGGAATTGATAACTAAGTCTGCACGAACCTATTTTAATGGATTTAAAGTTCGTGCGAACCAATAATTTCAATATGTATATAATATGAGGTCTGTACAGACTAATGTTCAATAAAAGTTTCATATCCATCTTTTATATTCTATTTTAACACTCATTTAATATCTGATAATGTATGTTTCATCTAAGTCAATCACTATGGCATGTTAGTAATCTATGTTGATGTTAAATATGTCTTTGTAATTAATCCTAATTACCATCTTATTTATAATGATCGTTCATCACTATATGTATATCTTTAACATGCATTATAATAGCCATATTTGATACTATTATTAGGTCTTTATAGACCTCCATTTGTATTATTAATCACTTTCTTTAAGTTGTGTAAGAGTGACAATTTTTATTGGATTAGAGGTCCAGACAGATAATATTAGCCATGACATACTCTAATCTGCATGGACAATGATCGAAACCATAATGAGTCTGCATGAACCTGATGATGTGGAGACATGACCAATTATATGTCTTATATTGTCATTTAGTTTTGTACCTTTTAATTCTCTTGCTTATTTTGGGTTGTAACAGGTAGGTTAATAACTCGTTTTACATACCTAAAAGCCTAAACTCACATCAAATGGTTTTCTAAACAATTAATTGGTATTTTCATAATAAAATGGTTTTAAGTTTTCCTTAATAAAAGTCACATGGAAAATGTATTGTAACAAAGGCCAATCTTCTACAGATGGGAATTAGGCAATTAGTGCCAATTCCTATGAAACTACGGGTAATTGTCAGGTTAAATAACCACTAATAAATGACCCAATTTTTGGATGTCAATACATACTTATGCTTATTGTATATTCTCAATATTGCAACTTATTTTTTTAAGTGAAAAGGTGACATAAGTGCTTTAAATATGATACTTGCTTGTATGATACGGAATTGATAAACGTTAGAATATAAAGAAAGTTATATTATTAGGGCATTAATAAGATCTGATTTTGAACCCTTTCTAGGCCAAAGATCAATGGTCCCGATGTAGAGCCAGGTGGCAACTCCAAACACTAACTGCTCTCATCCCCGATAAAATACAATAAATCTACAGGTAAGATCCATATGCTAGTTAAATTTTAATTCACATACATTTAACAAATTGCATTAATAACATACCTTTCTTTTCATCTTTTAAGTAGATTAACCTAGCTTTGAATTGAATTATTAAAGTGTGAGACTTAGATATACTGGAGTACCACTTAGCATATTTTGCTCAGCGCGTTGGTTTTATCTCATGCAAGTTATAGAGACATAAAGACATCAAGAAAATAATCAATTACACTAAAAGTGCAAAAACAAGCATCAAAATCCCAAGCTATCAGAGTAACTTATATATATAGCTCCTTCTTTTAATTAAAGTATCTAGTAGTTTGAATGGCATGTACAGACTATATTAAGTTAGGAATGTATATATAACTAGCATACCCTAAGGCGTGTGTAAGTAGAGTGGCTTTAATGTATGTAATTCATAAATCCAATGTATAGGGAAGGCTACATGAATTGGGATATAGAGATGTGTATAAGTTTAGGTAAGACTATTACATAACAACAGGTTAATAGGTGTAGAAACAAGATAGGATAAGCCTTGGTTCATATCTTCTTTCAAGGAAGAATTTTTAGTTCATCCTTGAGTTTGCCACAAGGGGTGACAAATTTATAAATGGGATATGTAGTGTTGATGCAATCATTGATGTTATTTTTATCCATGTAATGATTAAATGATTAAGTGTAGGATATATTAAAGTATTTTTCTATAGGTAAAATTTTTTGGTAGGGTGTCCAGACAACCATTATGCTGCCAAAATTTAGTCTCAAACTATCCCTTAGTAAAGTAGAT
>CANXYI012175277.1:0-13036 GCA_948208565.1 Hura crepitans | reverse complement strand
TGTCATCTATAAACACTATAACAAACTGATCTATAGAAGGTTTGAAGATCTTGTTCATAAAATCCATAATGGATGATGTAGCATTAGTAAGCCTAAATGGCATTACCAAAACTCATAGTGCCTCTATCCAATTTGGAAAGTTGTCTAAGAAATATCTACTTCCTTAACACTTATCTAATAATACTACAATTTTAGAGAAAACTCCCACTCCTCTGAGTTGGTCAAACAAGTCATCTATACAAGGCAATGAACATTTTTTCTTGATAGTAACCTTGTTTACCTATCTGTAGTATACACACAATCTTAAGGATCCATCCTTCTTTTTCACAAATAAAACTTGTGCTCTCCATGGTGATATAGTCAATCTTATGAAACCCTTATCAAGTAATTCTAATAATTATATCTTCTATTCCTTCAATTCTATAAGTGTTATCTTGTATAGAGCTATAGACACTAGTGTTGTACTAAGTAGAACTTCTATTTTGAACTTAAACACTCTAGCTAGAGATAAATTGAGTAGCTCATCTAGAAACACATCAGTGAACTCTACCACTACTGGTATTAGACTAGCATCTGGCTTGTCTCTTTTAGTGTTAAAGACATAGGCCAATTAGGCTTAATAACCTTTCCTTATCATCTATCTAGCAACAATAGCTGAAATCACATTAGACATGAAGACTAATCTCTTACCCACAACCATGACTTCTGATCTATCAGTTGTTTGAAAAGAAATCCTCTTCTTTCTACAATTTACCATTATATGGTTCTTAGATAACTAGTCTATGGCTAAGATTAAATCAAACTCAACGAAGGGCAACTCAATAAGGTTAGCGAAAGACATATATCCTTGAACTATCAAGGACATTCCTTATAGACTCTGTTAACTAGCACATGCTACCCCATGGAATTGTTAACCATAATCCATACTAAGCTATTTTGACCCTATCCCCTTATCTTATGCCTATGTATGAATGAGTAAAGCCCTAATCAATCAAAGATAAAATTGGAAGATCGAAGAGGTAGAATGTACCCATAATCACATCTGGAGAATCAACATTTTCCCTTGCCTTGATGGCATACTAATGAGTAAAAGCCCTTTGACCCACTATCTCTAATCTACACCTCTGACTCTCACTTATTGTATCACCTCTATCAACTCTTTTTGTTTCTAGTGATAGATAGAGAGGAAGTATGGTACTATGATTAAGCTAAAGGTCTCTTAGGACAATCTCTCTACAAATTGTCCTTGGACTGATAACTATAATAAGCTTCTAGAATTATCCTCCAATAGGTACCTTTGTGTCCCCTACCGTAGTGCTCACACTATGCAGCTAGTGTACTCCTAGTAATATAGACTGGTGTACTACCTACCTGGGCCCTCTATCAAAAATTATAAGTCTGACCTTACTTTTATTGCTGCTTTTGCTAGGGCTGATCACTTATGTATCTCTTTTTAGAATAAGGAGGTGAACCATATAAGCTTTCCCTTAACCAGAAGGTCTCTTCTTTTAGAGAAACTCTTTCTTCTTTTCTTAAATATACTCAATTGTATGAGCTATTGCCACTAAAGCTGTGAAATCTCTAAGCTTCATAGGAGCCACTTGAAGCTTAATGTCATAGTTAAGGCCCTTCTTCAATGTTTTACACCTTTCTACCTCAGTGGAGACTATCTGTGACACCCTTTACAAAATTTGGTTGCTAGACCCATATAGAGAGCATGCATATAAGCATATTATCCAAACTATCTTGTCATGACATATTAAAACATGTTTATATTAAGACTTACTAAAATATTCTTTTTTCAAAAAACAAGGGTTAACAAAAACTTTTTCAAAACTAGTTACTGTCCACATTTGGAAAATATTTATGTTAAAAATTTGGCAGTATAATGGCTGTACCAAGATACTTTCCCAAATATGAATAGTAACTTGGAATGAAAAACAAGCACTTTTAAATCATTTCAAACATAATCCTCCACTTCTATAAGCCTCTGATAACTCCAAAATCGTCAACAACACAAACTTAATCTCAACCTCAAGAAGAGATATCATATAAGCTCAAAATAATTTAAAGAACTTAAATAAGGTTATATAACCACTAACAAGCTTACATTTACATTACAACACAATTTAGGCCTGTAACTTGACATATACCACATATGAGTGCTTTATTGCTATACATTTCAGAATCTAGTACATACAAGAAAACTATACCAAAAGGTAAGCTTTACTGCTCAGTCTTAATGTCCTAAGGCTTCAGCTTAATTACTCCTTTTACCTACTCATCACAAAGAAAAATGATGCAATAAGTAATAGCTGAGTGGTGTAATTGAAATAATTCTTGCAATAATGCCATACAATTATTATATCTCAATATATAAACATGAATAAGCACATTTTATAATATGTATAATTTATTTCATAACATGTATGTATGCTATATCATAATGAACATAACATTTACCAAATGTTAAACATAAAATTTACATTTCACATATCAATAAAATATACACATAGCACTTGATAAAAAAAACTATATTTCAATTTTCATTATAGTCATTTAAGTTGTCCATATTATGAGAACACATATCCTATAGATAATAAGGGTGGACAACTAGTAAACCTTTAAACACCTGAAGGTCCTTCTATGACTATGGATCAAAAGATCAACATTCCATGAGACCTGAAGGTCAAAAATAATATGATTCTAAGATCGAGCATAGCATGAGTATAAGGATAAAACATAGCATAATGGCCATTACGACCATTTATGAACTTGAAGTTCATCTACCAACATGGATTCAATGATAAAAAAATAAAGTCTTATGGATCAAACATTTAGTGGACTCATAGACTAAACATATATCAGTAGAGGCATCAAAGTACCCTAGCAGTAGCTAATTACCCCTAGCTGATCGATTAACCTATCTGAATTAGGTTGTAACTCATATGGGTGATTAATCAATTTATTTTAGTTATATCATTATAAATATACTTACAATAGCTTTTAAGTACTTTGGTTTAGTCAACAAATGACTCACCTAAATAATTATGTTATTTTCCTTATTTTCATGTTTAAGCATATTATTTCATGCAAAAGAACATAATAAGTCATATATGATCATTATATGCTCATAAATGCATTAACAACATATTAATGCCATTTCTATGATCACAACATACATATGACCATGAAACATTCATTACATGACTAACATAAAACAAATTCTTGCATGAACTCAACATGAGACTATGTGGCCACCCCATTAAAAAGCATCACTTTACGCAATTTTTTTTTAAATTGCTCACTATATGTAACATACACACTTATTCTCATTCATAGGGCCATTCGACCATAAAAGGAAGGGCATATCCTACACCTATTCTTCCATCACACAACTTTAATTTCATACTCATAAACACATATATGCATAGTTATCCATTTTTCCCAACACCCTACCAACTCATTTCCATACATTTATTAACCATTCAAACATCAAGTAGCATATACAACACACACACACACCTTCCCAAAGTCATTCAGCCATGACCTCAAATACACATCCCATACACAATTATCTATCATATAGCATGTTTATATATCAACATTCATCATTCAACACAATTTAACATGACTGACATGCATTATATAACATAAAACATGCATACACAATTATAAGGCCATTCGGCCACATCACCATCAACACTTCATCATGCCTCATTTTCCATTCTAATGCATTAACCAAAATCAAAGGCATTAAATCACATTCATTTTCATCTAAGAGCATAATTTAATCATCATTTAACTACCTAATTACCATTTTAAACTAAATATTCACATATACACAATTTCACATATTAGGGCCTTCTTTGATTTTACACAAATTAGGTCAATTACAGTTTACTTCTCGGAGTTAAAATGCACCATGAAGTTTGTCTACACCTTTCCCTTTCCTTAGTTGGTCCATTTCGCACCTGGCTTAATTACAAATTATAGACTTATTTCATTAAATTTCATATAAAATCATATAGGTGTTCATAAATCAAACTGACTTGATAAATGTGCTTTTAGATACTCAAGAACACTAGAAAAATACTAGAGTTCAAAAAATCTTACCCAATCCAAGTTGGTTACTATTTATTGAGTATTGAAATTGAGCTTTTCATATGATATTTTCTCAAATTTTTTGCTTTCCCCGATGTCTAGAGGCTATAAAGGTGTTGGCATTAAAATTTAGTGGCTTATAATAGGCTAAATTAGAGGAAACAAGAAGAAGAAATTGGGTTTTCTTCTCTTGAATTGTCAACTAGAAATTGAGGTGGAGGAGAGGGATAAACATTATTCATTTTTTGACTAAAAAAAATGGTGATTTTGACTTTTATATATATATATATATATATATATATGGAGTTTTTTTGAATAATTAGTTACATTCTCCCTTTTCTTCCATATATTTAAAATTGAACCTCACTTTCTTTCCTCTAATTTAACTTCTAAAAATTCAATTAATTAATATTCCATAAGCCTCTAAAAATTAGAGCTAAAAAATTGTGAAAACTCGAATAAAAATGCATAATTTCATATAACTTAATTTTAGTAAAAATACTTCTCGATGTCTAAAAAATCGAACTCTAGTTCTAATAGGCTAATTAAAACTTTTGAGTATCAGGTTGTATAAATCCTAGAATTTTCTTAGCAACTTTTTAATATTTTACAGTTTAGTTAAAACTAGGTCACTATTTATGTGACACTGTCATAAAATTTAATTGTCATTTTTAACCATCTAAATGACCTCATTTTGACTTCAAATTTTACTAATAAATGTTTTATAATTAATACTTCTATTTAGTAAAATTAGTGTCACCCAAGGTTAGGAAATACTATTCATATCCCAAGAAGTACTATTTATAATACGGGATTTTTTAGGCATTACATTTCTTCCCCTCTTAAAAGAAATGTTGACCTCGACATTACATGGTACAAATAAATAAGGATACTACCCCCTCATCTGAGCTTTTATCTCTTAGGAAGCTTTCTCCATGCCATGGTGTCTGTAGAGTACTTTCAATAGAAGCATAGTTTTTTTCAAAATTCCTTTACCTTTGTTACCAAGATCTTCAACAGTTCCTCTTCATAAGTTAAATCTAGTTTAACCTTAACTTCTTCAACTATTATAACATGTGAAGGATTTGATTTGTATCATCGAAGCATGGACACATGGAAGACATTATGAATCTACTGAGGTTTTAATGGCAAGGCTAGTTTTTAGGCTACTAGCCTCACACATTTTGTCGCTTTGTGTGGCCAAATAAGCCTAGGACTCAACTTTCCCTTCATGCCAAAATGGAAAATTTTCTTTCATGGTGAAACCTTCAAAAACACCTTGTCTCCCATCTTATACTATACATCTTTCCTCTTAAGATCCATATGTGACTTATTTCTATCAAAAACTACTTTCAACCTATCCCTGATGATCTTTACTTCCTCCTTGGCATCTTTGATCAAATTTGGTCCCATAAGCTTAGTCTCACTAAGCTCATTCCATCACAAAAGGAGTTTTGCACTTACTCCCATACAATGCTTTATAAGGAACCATTCCTAAACATGCTTGATGACTATTGTTATATGTAAACTCCACTAATGATAGAAAGCAATCCTAGCTACCTTTGAACTTGATGTCATGATTCCTTATCATGTCCTCAAGCACTTATTAAACATGCTTTATCATAAGCATAACATCATACATAACTAAACATCCAATCACTCAGGTATCAAAAGACTACTTGAATAACTCTTTTTAACTATCCATCAATTTGTAGATGAAATATTATGCTAAAGCTCAGCTGAGTACCTAAGGCATTATAAAGCTTCTTCTAAAACCTCGATAAAAATCGTAGGCCTTGATCTAATATGATAGAAGATGATACTCCATGCAATCTAATGATGTTATCTATGTATAACTCTATAAGCTTTTCCAATGAGTAATCCATCCTCATTGGTATAAAAATGTACTGTCTTTATCAAATGATCTACCATAACCCATACTGAGTCACACCTGTTCCTTATCATAGGCAACCTAGCAACAAAATCCATAGTGACCCTATCCCATTTCCATTATAGAATTGTTATAGGTTGTAGCAATCTAGATGGAACTTGATGCTCTGCCTTCACTTGTTAACAAGTAAGGCACTTAGTCACATACTCTAACACATCTCTCTTCATACTAGGCAACCAATATGACAAATTCAAATCCTGATACATCTTCGTGCCATAAGGATACATAGCATAAGAAGCATTGTAAGCCTCATCCAAAATCTACTTCTTAACTCTTCCATATTTGGAACATAGATCATGTCATGATAATACAAATAACTAACAATCTTTATCTCATACTCAGTGGCATTCCCCTTTTGGATGGCACTTATTACACTCATCAACCTCTAATCATCCTTCTAACAATCCTTAACTTGCCATAATAAATTGGGCTTTACTTATGTCTCTACTAATAATACATCATCACCCATAAGCTAAAATCTAACATTCATAGCATTATGGTTGCCATGAACTTTCTACTCAGAGCAACCACCATAACATTAGCCTTACCAAGATGATAATCAATCAAGCAATCATAATCCTTGATCAATTCCATCTAGCATCTCTATCTCAAGTTTAGCTCCTTATGAATAGAAAGATACTTCAGACACTTGTGATTCATATAAACATAACAATTCTCTCTAGAGAGATAGTGTCTCCAAATCTTTAGAGTAAACACAATAGCTATAAACTTTATATCATGAGTAGGGTAGTTCTTCTCATATGGTTTTAGCTACCTTGAAGCTTAGGCAATAACCTTGCCATCCTTCATCAAAACACGACCCAACCCATTATGTGAAGCATTCTTGTAGATGATGAAGTCCTTTTCTAAAACTAGATTAATAAGAATATGTGCTTGAGTCAACATCACTTTAAGCTTGTCAAAACTCTCTTGACATCTGTCATCCTAGACAAACTTAACATATTTCCTTAATAAATGAGTCATAAGTGTTGCTATTAAATAAAAACCCGTGACAAATCGTCTGTAGTGCCATACCAAACTAAGAAAACTTCTAATCTAAATGGTATTCTTAGGTGGCTTCCACTCTATAACTACCTCAATCTTCTAGGATCAACCCAAATCCCCTCTATAGAAGCTATAGGTCTAAGAAAAGACACTTCATTAAGCTAAAAATACACTTACTGGGCCTAGTGTAAAGCTTCTCTTCTCTCAAAATCTATAAAGCTATCCTTAAATGCTATTCATGCTCTTCTATGCTCTAGGAATAAACCAAGATGTCATCAATAAAGACAACAACAAACTGATCTAGATACTTTTTGAAGACTCTATTCATCAATTCCATAAATGTTACAGGAGTATTGATAAGCCCAAATGGCATTACCAAAAACTCATAATGGCCATATCTCATTCTAAAAGTTGTCTTCACAATATCAAACTCTTTCACTCTTAACTAGTAATAACCTGACCTCATATCAATCCTAGAGAACACTCTAACCCCTTTAAGTTGATTAAAAAGGTCATGAATCTATGGTAATGGATACTTGTTCTTGATAGTTACTTTATTTAGTTGTCGGTAATCCACACACAATTGAAGAGAACCATCCTTTTTCTTAACAAACAAAACTGATGCTACCTAAAGTGATACAATAAGCCTTATAAGGACCTTATCTAGCAACTCTTAAAGCTAAAGTTTCAACTCTTTCATCTTTGTTAAAGCCATATGATATAGAGCTATCAATATTGGAATAGTGTTATGTAACACCTCAATATTAAACTTAAGTTTTAGGCAACTCTTTAAATAACACATCCATAAACTCTAACATTACTGATGTGTGACTAGCATTTAGCTCTCCACTATAGGTATTATAAACATGAGCTAAGAAAGCTTGACAACTTTTTTTCAACAAGTTCCTTACTATCACTACCAAGATAACATTTGACAAAAAGTGTGTCCTCTTGCCCATAATTGTAATCTTAGCTCCATCTTTAGCCTTAAGAGCTATCCTCTTCAACTTGCAGTCTAGTATAACTTGATACTTAAACAACCAATCCATGCCCAATATCAAGTCAAACTCATCAAATGGTAACTCAATGAGATTAGCCAAAAACTTATGTCCTCGTACTATCAAGGGACATTCTCTATAAACCTTATTTATTATGACATGTTAACCTGTAGGATTGCTAACCATGATTTCTAGGTCGATAAGCTCTAACTCTAAGCCCTACTATCATGCTCGTGATGTGCAAACATATGAATGTATAGACCCTAGATCAATCAAAGCCAAAATAAGTGAATTGAAGAGAAGAAAAGTACTAATGAAATCTAGCTCATCAGCATCCTCCCGTGCTCTAAGGGCATACTATCGAGTAGGAGCCCCATGCTCAGCTCTAGACTCTACTTTATCTCTTTGAGCTCTCTCTCCTCTAGTAGATATAAATACATATCTCTAACCAACATCAACTTTAATGGGATAATCACAAATGAAGTGGTATGATAAACTATATCTATAGCATAAACCTAGCTTGCTCTTCTAACACTCTCCCTTATGTCAATTATGGCAAGTCGATCATTGAGGTATTTAGCCACTCTTAGCTATAGACACGAGCATACTAGTAGCCTGAGATTGCTACCTTATCTTACCCTTGTTACCTTGAAATGTCTTATAGGACTATCCCTACTTATATGTCTATTTTGGTGCCTAAACTAATTCCCTCTAAACCTTTTACCAAACTACTATTGGTGAGCTGTGCTAGATGCCCTATGTCTAGAAGATCTCTTCTTCGAATAAAACTCTCTCTTTTCTTTCTGTACTCCTTCAATAGATTGGAAAATAGTAGCTAACTCAGAAAAGACTTAGATCTTCATAAAGACCACTTATGACTTGATGTCCATATATAACCCTTTCTCGAATCGTTTGTACTTATCCACTTTAATAGAGATGGTATCTTTGGCATACTAACAAAACATGGTGAATTCTTTCTCATACTCTCTTACAGACTTCTATTCCCATTTCAAGTCCATAAACTACTACCTCTTATTGTCAAGGTAATCTTCAACAATGTATTTGTTGTGAAACTCAGACAAAAAGAAGTCCCAGTTTCATTTTTCTCCTACCATGTGCTCAGTCAAATCATCCCACCACTTAGATGGTTTCTCTTACAAAAGAAAAGTGGCATAAATAACTTTCTTTTAGTGTACACTGCATTCACTTCATGATCTTCTCTGTGTAATCTAACCAATACTGATCTTTGCTAGGTTCTACTGTACCTTTGCCCTTGAAATCTTTTCCTTTAATCTTCTTGACTTGATTTAATTGGGTCTTTTGAATGGTTAAAGGAACCTCTAGCTACTGTGGTGCTAGTAATGGTGGAGAAACTATTATAGCTTGTCTTAAAAGCTATTGGCTATTATGGTGCTAGTAGTGGTGGAGCAACTATTATAGCTTGTCTTAAAGGCTATGGCATCTCTTATAAAAACATCAATGAAATTGGTGCAACTAAAGATACTTGCCTCACCACACTACCTAATAAAGAGACAACTCTATCAGACTCCTGTCCCATAGATATGAAAGCCTAACTTTCCTTTTCCTCATGTGGTGCACTCATCTTATCTATAGGCATAAGAACAATTGATAAGTCTCAGGACCCTAAATTACATAATGCATAGACTTAACCTTAAAGCACTCATACATTGCTAGGCACTCCTAAATCAAAGCTCTAATACCACCAAATGTGACAACCTTTACCCGATCTAATTGTCGAACTCAAATAGAGAGCGTGCACATAAGCATGTTATCTAAACTATCTTCTCATGATATATTAAAACATATTTATATTAAGACTTACTAAAATATTCTCTTTTTAAAAATAAGGATTAACAAAAACTTTTGGAAAACCAATTACTATCCATATTTGGAAAATTTTTGCGTCAAAAATCTAACAATATAACAGTTGTACCAAGATACTTTCCTAAATATGAATAGTAACTTGCAATGAAAAATAAGCACTTTTAAATCATTTCAAACACAATCCACCACTTCTATGATCCTCTTATCACTTTAAAATAGTCAATAACACAAACTCAATCTTAACCTTAGGAAGAGATATCATATAAGCTCAAAATAGTTTAAAGAACTTAAATAAGGTTACAAAACAACTAACCGCCTTACATTTACATTACAACACAGTTTAGGTCCATAACTTGACATATACAATATATGAGTGCTTTCTTACTATACATTTCATAATCTAGTACATATAACAAAACTATACCAAAATGTAAGCTTTAGTACTCAATATTGATGTCTTGAGGCTTCAGTTCAATTACTCCTCTTACCTATACATCGCAAAGAAAAATAATGCCCTAAGCAATAGCTTAGTGGTGTAATCAAAATAATTCTTGTAATAATGACATACATTTATTATATCTTAACATACAAACATGAATAAACACGGTTTAAATTTTGTATAATCTATTTCATAATATCTATGTATGCTATATCATAATGAACATAACATTTATCACATGCTAAACATAAAATTTACATTTCACACATGTAAAAAACACACACATAGCACTTAATGAAAAGCTATATTTCAATTTTCATTATAGTTATTTAACTTGTCTATATTATAAGAACACATATCCTATGGATAATAGGGGTGGATAGCCAGTATGACCTCTATGAACTCGAAAGTCAATCTACCAATGTGGATCTGAAGAACAATGTAGCATGAGACCCAGGTTAAAAATAACATGCGACCAAAACTGAGCATAGCATGAGTCTAAAACATAGCTCGATGGCTATTATGAACATTTATGAACCTCAAGTTCATCTACCAACATGGATCCAAAGATAAAAAATAAAGGCCTGTGGATTAGATATTTAGTGGACCCATAGACCAAACATATATCAATAAAGGCATCAAAGTACCCTAGCAGCTGCTAATGACCCTTAGCTAACTAGTTAACCTATCCGAACTAGGTTGTTACTTATATGGGCAATTAATCAATTTATTTTAGTTACATCATCCGAAATATACTTTAAATAGCTTTTAAGTACATTGGTTTACTTAACAAATGACTAGCACAAAAAATTATATTATTTTATTTATTTTCATGTTCAAGCATATTGTTTCATGTAAAAGCACATAATAAGTCATATGTGATCATTATATGCTCATAAACATATTAACAACATCTTAATGCCATTTCCATGATCATAACATACATGTGACCATGAAATATTCATTACATGAATAACAAAAAGCAAATTCTTGCATGAACTCAACATGAGACCATTCAGCCACCCTTATTAAAAAGCATCACGTCATGCAATTTTTTTTTCAATTACTCACTATATGCAACATACACATTTAATCACATTTATTGGGTCATTCAGCCATATATGGAAAGGTATATCCTACACCTATTCTTCCATCACACAACCTCAATTTCATACTCATAAGTTACCATTTATGCACACATATTCGTAGTTATCCATTTTGGCCAACACACCACTAACTTATTTCCCTACATTAATCAACATCCACACATCAAGTAGCATATACAACACACATATTTTCTAATGGTCATTCAGCCATGACCTTAAATACACATTCCATACACAATTATCCATTATATGGCATGTTCATATAATAACATTCTTCAGTTGAACATAATTTTAACATGACTAACATGGATTATGTAACATAACACATGCATACACACTTATAAGGCCATTTGGCCATATCACCATCAACACTTCATCATGCCTCATTTTCTAGTCTAATGCATCAACCAATATCAAAGGCATTAAATCACATTCATTTACATCTAAGAGCATAATTTAATCACCATTTAACTACTTAGTTACAATTTTTAGCTCAACGTTCACATATACACAATTTCATATATTAGTTCTTTCATTGATTTTGTACAAATTAAGTCAACTACACTTACTTCTTAGAGTTAAAATGCACTATCTAGTCTATCTATGCATTTCCCTTTCCTTTGCTAGTCTATTTCTCGCCTAACTCAACTGTGAATTATAGATTCATTTTGTTAAATTCTGTATAAAATAATATAAATGTTCAAAAATCAATCTAACTTGATAAATGTGCTCTTGGGCACTAGGAGAACACTAGAAAAATATTATAGTTCAAAAAATCTTACTCAAACCAAAATTGGTTACTATTTATCAAGTATTAAAAATAAACTTTTCATATAATATTTTCTCACATTTTTGCTTTCCCCAACATCTAGAGGTTATGAAGGTGTTGTTATTTAGATTTGGTCGCTTATAATGGACTAAATTAGAGGAATCAAGAAAAAGAAAATGGAATTTTCTTCTCTTGAATTGTCAGCTAGAAATAGAGGTAGAAGAGAGGGATAAACACTATTCCTTCTTTGATTAAAAAAATGGTGATTTTGGCTTATATATATATGGGGTTTTATGAAAATTTAATTTCTTTCTCTCCTTTCTTCCATATTTTTCAAACCAAACCTCACTTTCTTTCCTCTTAACTCTCAAAAATTCAATTAATTAGCATTCCATAAGCATCTAAAAATTAAAGCTCAAAAATAAAAAAAAAATTAAATAAAAGCACATAATTTCATAAAAACCAAATTTTAGTAAAAATACTTCTTGATGTTAGAACATTCTAGATCTAATGACAATAGGCTAATTAGAATTTTTGAGTATCAGGTTGTATAAATCCCAAAATTTTTTGAGCAACTTTTGAATATTTTATGGTTTAGATAAAATTAGGTCACTATTCACATGACACTACTATAAAATTTAATTGTCATTTTTAACCCTATAAATGACATCATTTTGACTTCAAATTTCACCCATACATTTGTTATAATTAATACTTTAATACTGTAGAATTAATATGACCCAAGGTCAAGATATACTTTTCACATCTCGAGAAGTACTATTCATAACATTGGGATTTTTTGAGCATTACACTATCTCC
>CANXYI012175258.1:0-10298 GCA_948208565.1 Hura crepitans | reverse complement strand
CTTCTAGAGATGTTTAAGGCAGTTAAGATAGAGGACCTAGAGATAGTAAAGGGGCTATTTACATTTTCTACTGATGACTTCCCCACCATAGATGGGAACTATATAACATGTAGGCTCGGATGAATCTGTTGCACATCGTGCCTCTGTAATCAGGCCCTAGTCAAGTAAAATCTTTCTATATATTTTGTTACTTTTTTAAGGTTCTATTGCTCATTCTAATAATTTAGGCTTATTCTAATTTTCATTTTACTTCTTATTAGGCATCACCAGTCCCACCTATTGCTAGTGCTTCACACACTTGGCACAGGAAGAGGCCTCACCCCTCTTATGCTGTAGTTAGTGGTACCCTACTACCGATGATAAGCAAATTCACTTATATAGTGAGGTTTTAGTTATCTAAATAGTGATCTAAGGAACATTGTCACCATTTAAGACCATAAGTATATGAACAAGTCAGTTTAGGTAGAGGTCGATCCATCCTTGGAGATCATCTTTAATCCTTCCAACACCAACTTAGTATTTCGTTTCTTTCTCACTCTATTCTCTTTTTTTATTTCTTACATGTTGGCATTTTAAACATGTTTTATGCACCTTTATGTTTTATGTGTGTAGGTGAGACATTAAGATGTTGACCGGGTTTATAAGGTGGCTAAGGTGACCAGGAAGCTGTGCCACTTAGTCTCTTGAGAACACAGGGTAAGTCTTATTTTTCTTATCATATATGCATGTAATGTATATGCAATTCTATTGTTGACTTTTTTTGTTAGGGTTTTTGATAGAGCTACTTACATGAAGAGGATGAGTTCTCCAAATGATTGTAGAGAAAGCTAAAGGCCACTCATGAGGTTGCTTGCATTTAGTCTGATGGGGAGATAACTAAGGAAAAGGAAGGCTAAGGTTAACAGTGATGCTCTGGCTAAGAAAAATACATGCTTTTTATATTTTACTATGTTTTTTTTGGGCTGCTACATCAACACATTCCAATATAGTATTCTTTTTTCTTTTATCTTGTTACAACATTTAGCACAACACTTTTTATTTTTTATTGAATGTTTTGTTTTGGTTTGCCACTTTATCATGAGATAATTATTGCATCATTAGATGAAAATGCATCAAAATGATTGGACTATAAGAGATCTTCAACTGATAAGATATCCCATCATTTGATTAGATGAGTTAACTCCTCTTTGGTACTTTAGTCATTGTACTCCCTCCTTTTGAAAGAGAATCTTGTCAGGGCACCAATAATTCTGATCTCTTCAGAGCTCTCAATCTTTATTCGATTGGACAACCTACTTCCTCTAATTAAATGAGTGTTTTTGCTATAAAAAGGACCTTTTTTGAGATGTTTTGTATCATTCTTTTGTAACTTTCATTTCAGCTTCTCATTTGTCAAATGGCTTCCCCTCTTTATCTCCACTCCAACAAACTAATCAATGCTTAGAAAACTTGGGATATTACCTTTTTAGAGAAATTAAAAGGGATCAATTTTTTGAAGAGGGTGAGGTTAGATGAGAACCTCCTGATGAGGGCTTTTAACTTTTGGGTTCTTGTCTTTTACGCCTTTCACTTCTTTAACCAAGAGTTATGCTGACTTCTTGAGGAGTTTATCGCTATTCTAAGATTTTCTTTCCTTCACTTTATATCTCTTTTCCTACCTCTTTTGTGTTATAATTACCCTATGGAGGTGGTGCAAGCTTTGATTTTAATCCTTTTTTTTTGCTTGCAACTTGATACTAAGATAAAAAATGGTGTCCTTAGAGGCAATCATGGATGTATTCGATCGAGGGAATGGCATCTCACTAGTTTGGATAGGTGTTACTACTCTGATGGTGTTAGCATTGTATTTAGTTATTACCTTAGATGAGCCATATTATGATTACAAAATTTTTCAAATCATTGATAGGATTTGTACGGGACTCAACTCATTTCTATTGATGTTGGCAAAAACCTTAAATGTTTTGCACATGCTAAAGTGAGGCTTGGTGACCTTTTTTTAAGGGTGCCCTCTACTTTTGTAAGTGCTTTTTGATCTTCCTTTTCTCTTTTTTTTTCTTTTTTTGGTTTTAATTTTTGCCTAGAGAGATTATTTTAAGGTTTTCTCTAATAGACTGCCTTAACTTTTGCCTGATATGCCCTTTTAGGTTTTCACATCAATAAGATGGGCTGCTTTTACCTAGATAGCTCTTATGGGTTTTCCAATCTAACAACCTTCTCTTTCATTTTTTTTTATTTTAGATTTGGTTACAAAAGAAGTTACAGCTTGCAATTGAAGTTCCTCGTAGACAAATAAGAGGGTACAAGTAGAACCATCATTTCTTTTATGTATTCTTTGACATTTTAGGTTAACCAGTAAGGCAATGGCATAGCTCTCATTAGTCATTAATGACCAAAGCCAATGGATGTGTAACTTGTGAAGGTTGGAGCTTGTTGTGATTAGAGGCCATGCTGGGTGTGTACCTTTTGTAGGTTTGTCATTAACTTCTTTCTATATACCTGCCACTATTATTGGCATACAAAAGACCTCAATACATCATGTCTGAGCCTTTCTAGTTCCATAATAGCAGCTTAAGTTGAGGAATTACTATGATTCATGGGCCCATTTAATAGTGCACTTTATTTGTGGTGAGGTGGATGGCTTTCATCCTTCTATTGATATTGCTTATAAAAGCTAGTTTGTTAGTGCCACACAAGACAATAAAACACATGCTATTAGAAGACATATAGGGGAGACCTCAAGTACTTACAAAGAATTTTGAGATGTAACAAATTACATTAAGAAAATGGTTTTAACCTACTTTATATGATATGTAACAGTGAAATTATAACTCTTATAAATCGAGGTTTCATGAATAGTATCTCTGAGGCTTAAATAGTACTCCTGGAAAGTTGGGAGACCTTTGTAAGGCCAAAGAAGGTGTGTACTGGTCATCAAACTTTGACAAGCCAAAAAATGAGGAAAATGAAATGATTTAAAAATTTAGTAAAACCAATAATTCATTTTAGGCAGTAAACTACTGAATAATGACCTTAAATGAGCTTGTGCCAAGAATAACCTAAAATGTGCCTAGGTAGTCCTGAAAATAGCATACCTTAAAGGTAAAAAATTCTATTAAGTCCTTTAGTGAAGGAAATTTAATTTTCTAAGGTCGTTTGATAATTTTTCGAATTTTCTTATTATGGCAAGTGAATAGTACACCCATTTCCATTAGAGTTTAGGCCTAATTTTTTACGAGGATTTAAATGGGCATAATTGAGAACTTTTAGAACAAAAATGATTATTTTTAAAAGTACAAATAAATTTTTAAAATTTTTTAAAGTTTAAGACGAAATCAAAATTTTTGGGGCCTTTAGACCATAATGTGTCATGATCTAACCATGCCACCTATTAAATACATATACCATTACACATGTGGGAGGTCCACATGTGTAAAGAAAAGCTATCTTTAACCTCCTTCAAGCCTATAAAGCCAATGCCATCCTCCTTCACACCTCCCACCATTTTTGGTTTCTTCCAACCCCAATTCACCACTAAACTTTATATAATTCATATGGAAATAAACTTCTATGACTTCTAGAATCTATTTTTAGCCTTAGAATTCAAGAAAAAGGCTTTAAATGGAAAATATAGCTATGGTGTGATTAGTGACTTTTTGGGGTGTAAGTGCTCTTTTCTTAGTTTTTGTTTTTTGTTTTGAGTAGCCTTGGTTATTCTAAGAAAACCCATGTTTTTAGATTTTAATTTGGAGTTCTATAGGGTTTTATATGAAATTTTTGAGTTTCGAGTTACATATGTAGGTTCAAGGGAGAATAGTGAAGACTCAAGGGAAACAAGGCATTAAAAGTGTGGAAAAGGGTGTTTTCACACCTTAGGTATCTGAATTTAATGCATGCCTTGATGTGTATGTATGTGTAATTGTATAGACATGTGTATAGAAGTGTGGGTTTATACATGTGTATGCATTTTTAGTTGAAATAAGCATGCCATTATGTGTGATTGATGTTATAATGATGATGTGCATGTCATTTAGATGAGAAAATCATGTGTATATGCATGGTATGTATGTGGCCAAATGGCATGTCATGTATGTCATGACATGTGCATGCATGTATGGTATATGGTGATTATGTAAAATGATGAAAAATTTGTTATCTAATATATATATATACCATGAAATATAAGAAATAAATATATGATAATGGATATGGTTTATGGCATAATATGGAAGTAATGGTGTAAATGGAAGATATAAATAATGTAATAAGTTAATAGCATGTGTTGGCATGTAAAATAATATAGAACTTGATGGATATAAGTGCTTGTAAACAATGGAAGAATTATGTTGATTATGGAAACATTTCATGATGGATGAAATTCGAAATGTGATGATGATGATTTGGTATGACCATTGATGAAGTCATCATAAATGGGACATGAGAAAAATGACCATATGAATAGTATCAATGACCAAATAAAGTGTCAATGACTAAATAAATAGTACCATTTTTGTAAAATGACTCGTAATTGTGTAATGAGTTGAATATGAGAAAATGACCTAAAATTGCATGATTTAAACTTGAATATTAAGTTGATAAGATGAGTTATAATTGAATAATAAGTAACAAGTAGAGTTGGTCCATTAGTTAGACACTCACTAATGGGTTGATCGGTCAACTAGGGAGTAGCAACTCCTAGAGGTATTGGTCCTCTTAGGCCATTATCTGGATGATTATGATGGCGGTGCAGTCACTAAGGTCTTGACATAGGTCATTGCATTATGTCAGTATAGCCACAGAGGTTTTGATATGGGTTACTGCACTAGGTAGGTGCAACTACTAAGGTCTTGATGTAAGCCACTACACTATATGGGTGCAGCTATGAAGGTCTGGGTGTGAGTCACTGCACTAGGTAGGTGTAACTATCGAGGTCTTGAGATAGGCCTCTGCACTATGTGGGTGTAGCTATAAGGGTCTAAGAGGTGCCACCGCACTAGGTAGGTGCAGCTATCGAGATCTAAAATATGGGCCACTACATAACCTAGATTTCCCTTTTTATCTAGTGCCTTTAAGTGTCGCCTATCTAGTATGGGCCTGAACGAAAAAAATGAACAATAAAGTTAATAACAGTAATAAATTAGTGTCATTTAGTTAAAATAGTGTCACTTAGTATAGATAATAGTCACGGGATGAAAACTTGGAAAATTTAATGATGACATGACACTGGACATTTAAATAGTGAGTTAGATGAATAAATTAATATTATTTTATGAAATTACCTCTGTAAGTTGCATTGTGACCCATAATGTGTATGTTGCATGTATGTATGCATGACATGCTTTTATTGCATTCAATTCACCATTGAGTTATATACTCAACATATCGGTGTTCCGATGTGCAGGTTATAGATAGTGTAGTAGCTTAGCCTCAGTATCATTTTGCAGTGTAGCAGACAAATATTTAAGAGGGTATTTTCTTATACTTTTGATGGATGTTAGTTTAACACTCAAGTATAGTGGGAATGGGCTTAGATAGTGCAAATATTGAACAAGTGAGGGGAATTATAATTGACTGTACCATCGTATGATTGACTAGTGGGTTTAAATGATATAAATGACCGTGTTTCTGATTATTGTGAGCCTAAGACCCTGTGTGTTGATGACTGTGATGTGATGTGATTTATAGGGGACCAAAAGGGTCCAACAGTTATGGATGTTAATAGATATAATATTATAAGTGTTTTGTGTAAGATATATTTTAGGGTTTGTTACCCAAGTAGCTGTTATGTTGCCCAAATTTCTATAAAATCGTTTTTGTCCTATTAAGTAAATTTTAAGGTATGTTATAGTCAATATAAGCGGGTTATATAGAGATGAAAAGGAAACAACTTAGATGGATAAATAAAGTAGGTGATGTCATAAGTGTTAAATAAATGAGGCTTGGAGAAATGTAATGATGGGTGACCAGTGGGAAGTAGCATTCCTTGCCTGGTTCCTTAAGGAATGGGTAGGGGGTGTTACAGAAATGCTAATAATTATTTGCATAATCAATATAGAAATGTAGCATGAAATGCAATTAAAACAAGTGTGAACATTTTAATATTGCCACTAAAATATTTCTATGTTATTTTGATATTATCCCTATTATCAACTAGCCCTCTTAAGTTTTTCTTGACTGGTTATTTTCTCTTAATCCCCTAATTTTTGCCTTGATTGCCTTTACATGGTTTTTACTCTAGTGGGGTGCTTTAATTTTTTATTAGACTTCTTTTTGCAAGTTTTCAACTTAGTAACCATTTTCTTAATAGTAGAACCACTTTAGCTAGTCGATGTTATTGGGTTTTTAGAACTCGTTGCCTTTTAAAGCTGTAATTTTAGCATCTCCATTTGGCAACAATTGCTTGAAGATGTAAGGTTCTTCCCAATTAGGTTTAAACTTCCCTCTTGGGTTAGTGATGGTGACTGTGGATTATTTTAGCATCAAATCCCCTTTTTTTAACCTTTAAGGTGTAACCTTTTTATTAAAAGCTTTAGCAATTTGCTTTAGGTACACTAGATTATGATATAGGGCTATTATCCTCTTTTTGTCCATTATTGCCGATTGTTGATACCTACTTTTGACCTATTTAGTTTCACAAATTTTTGTTTTCAAAGTAACCCTCAATGACTATACCTCTATTCCAATTGTAATAACTACATTTAAGCCACATACCATGGAAAATAGAGTAATCCCGATTGAAGTTCTGTTAAGGAAATCTATAAACCCAATCTTTGTAGGTCTAAACCATCTTAGCTAAAATCATTTTTAAATTCTTATTAGCTACCTCCCCTACTTCATTAGCCTAGGGACTATATGGGGAAGATTTGTGATGTTAAATCTTGTACTTTGCCATTAAGTCCATTGTGTCACTTTGGAACTGAACTTGTTGGTTGGATAAAATGTGGTGTAGAACTCTTTATCGATAGTTAAGGTTTTTCTCTATGAACTAGGCCATCTATTTTGCACCTAACTTGTTGTAGGAGGTAGCTTCTCCTATTTAGAGAAGTAGTCAATTGTAACGACAATGTACTTGCAACCATATAAAAATTGTGAGCCTTAATTCTCCTATTATATTGATCCCTCATGTTACGAAGGGCCAAGGGGCTATTAAGCTGTGTAGTTCTATAGGGGGAGGTGTCTTATATCTATATACATCTAGCATTTTTGGCACTTTTTGATGAATTTCACACAGTTTATTTGTATGGTTAACTAGTTGAAGCCCCGTTTTACGATTTTCTTGGCTTATTGGACCTTGTTCACATTAGTGTCACATGTCTTTGCATGTGTCTCTTCTAGTATCCTTTCACCTTCTTCCTTACCTATGCACCTAAGTTATAGCTCATTTAGCATCCTCTTTGTACAAGCTTTTAAAGCATATAAATAGTCCTTTTTAATTTTCTTAACACAATATTTTACCTTTCTGAAATATTCTCTAGATAAGTACGTTCATTTAAATACCTTTATATGTTATGGTACCATAGATTGCCATAAAATTCCTTTATCATAGCAACCTATCCCTTTGCAAAACAAAGTTTGTTAGAACTTGATAGCATGAATAATCTTATTCTCACAACTATTGGGCTATCCATACTGATACCAGAGTGGCCAATGTCTCTACCATTTGATTTTCTTCCTAAGGCAAGTGGGGAATGTGTAGATCTCAAACTTCTTGTTCAACTAATTTAGAAATTTTATATATGGAACTAGCTTTTCCTTTCTTACAACACATTCCTTTGAGGCTTAATGCATTACTAAAATTGAATCTACATATACCTCCACAAATTTTACACGTAACACTAAAATGGCCTCCAACACAAAAATGCATTCTTCATATTTTGTAGCACTATTGGTGGCCTTAAAATTTAGCTTCTTCACAAGTGGAATCACCTCACCTTCAAGAGAGATCATAATCACTCTTGCATTAACCCCCTTATTATTAGACATATCATCAAAGTACACAATCCATCCTTTTTCTATGATAGCATTCAAGGTCTCATTAGGGAACTTGAACTCAAACCATTCTCCTTCGATTTGTTGTTGTGCCAAAAATTCTACCACTGCTTTTCCTTTCATGGTTTTTTTGGGTAATGTATCCTATGTTAAAATCCTACAACAATACTAACCTTTATTGAGGTTGCCCACTAGAAAGGGAGCAGAGTGGAGATGTTTGAGTGGGTCATGCTTGGCTATTGCTTGTACTTTGTAAGAATAAAAGTAGTGCCTCAGTTTGTAGAAGCCCATATCACTGAGAAGTAGATCTTTTCCACATCTATATACTTTTCCTCATAAAGGAGAAACTTCTTACTCAAATAATAGATGGTAAACTTCACTTCGAACTTGTCTTTCCATATAGGCATGACCTTTATAAAACTTTGCTTAATGGCTAGAAATAAAATTAGAACCCAACGTGGCTAAGGAAATATTAAGATAAGAGGATTGGTTAAATACTATTTTATCATATCAAAGGTAGCTTAGCATTATTCATTCCATTTTATTGTAGCATTTTTCTTTGGCAATTTAAAGATTGGTTTATAAATATTGGTTAACTTTGCAATGAACCTATTGACGTATTGAATTTTCCTTAGGAACCCCTTTACTTCTTTCTCTGTCTTAAGAATAGGCATCTCAATGATTGCCTTGGCCTTATCTTAATCTACTTCTATTTCACATAGAATGATCACATGTTCTAACAACTTTCTCGAGGTAACCTTGAATACATACTTCTTTGGATTCAGATAGAGGTTGTATTGATATATTCTCTAAAAGAACTTTTCCAATGCTTTAAAATGTCCAAAACAAGTATACCTTCACTTTCTTATGGATTAAGTCCTTTAAGATCTTAGATGCCATGTATGGATAGGTTGCCCTAGCATTTTTTAATCTGAAAGGCATTACCTTGTAATAGAAGTTTCCATATTCTATGATGAAAGCTATTTTAATCATGTTGGTGATCTTGTTTAGACTTTGATTGTGCTCCACGTATCTATCCATAAAATTAAACATCTTTGTAATAGTGGTGCTATTAATTAGATAATCTATATAGGGTAAAGGAAAGTCATCCTTATGAGAAGCCTTATTCTGATCTCTATAGTCTAAGCACATTCTCACCCTTTTGTCTTTCTTTGACATATGGACCACATTAGCCAACCAAGTTGGCTACTTCACCTCTTCCAAAAACATGGCATCTTTATGATTATGTAATTCTTTTTTTTATTTGTTTACCCATTCTAGTTTCATTTGCTTGAATTTTTAATTTATTTGTATGGCCCTAATGTTAGAATGGCATGCTCTAGAACTGTCAATCTATCCTTAGCATGTTCTAATAAGTCCATGCAAAACCTATTTATATTTTCTTATTAATCTCTCAAAATTTCCCTCTCCTTAGGGGTAACATTAGGTGCAATCAAGATAATTTTTGGTTCATTTTTAGTGCCAATATTAAATGGTTTGGTTTTAACCGATTCAATGAAAAATATATGTGCATGGTTATGATAATGATACAATGTGCCATTTGGCATGATATCGCACAAGGAAACAAAACCAGTAGACATTCCATTAAGTTTAGAAATTAAAGGGTCATCAGCTTCTACAAGTTCGGTTATAAGAAGTTTAACATCATTATTAGAAACATAAATAGAAACATCATCAGAGATAGCAGTGGCATCATAGCCATCATCTTAAATTAGAGCTTGTATCTCATCTTTTTTGTTTACTTGACCTTATAGCTTCTCATCCTTTTACTTCGATAAGCTTGTCTTTAGTGGGCCACCTTTCTATGTTTTTTTTAACTAGGCAGTCAAAGTAGAGTTCCTTGTTAAGGCTTTTTTTAACATTCATGTCTTTAAGGTAGGTCACTAGATCATCAATTTCTTCTTCTTCATTTTAGATCATAGCCATTATCTTTTAGTCATAAACATCATTAAAGGAGTGGAAGTTAGTTTTCACTAATTCTCCTATTTCAAACATTTTGACTTCTCCACAATAGACCCCTTCATGATTTCCCTCCATAAAGCAATAATAGCGGGGTAAACAAATCATATTTCTTAATAGATCTTAACCTTTCCTTTTCTTTATATCTTAACCTCATCTTGGACTAGTAAGATTGGCCATTGGTTTCTACGGTAGTTGATAACCCTTGCAAATTCTTCCTTGGACTGACACTAAGTAGATAATCCCATCTCTAAATAATTTTCAAGATTATCATGTCGACCCACTCATCACTATTTATGCCAGCCACATAAAATTCAGTCAAAGGTTGATCG
>CANXYI012175246.1:0-10173 GCA_948208565.1 Hura crepitans | reverse complement strand
TCTAGAAAGACCTTAATTACCAAAAAAATATCCACCCAAAATTTAAAGAATTATTGAGGAAGCACAGAAGGAGAGCAATCGAGAATTACACTAGCAAGTGCTTAGCCATTAAGGATCATGATAGGAAATTTGTAAGTATATCTTAACCATATACAAATATATATTTTTTGAAAACCATATGCAAATATGTTATTGGTATTTCTTTAAAGTTTCATTATAAAATTGAAATATTTTCTATTTTCATTAATTCAAATGCCCAAACGTTACCTATGAATGAGTTTAGTTTAGGCGGAGCAATATGGTTATGAACTAAACCCTTTAGAATTACATGTGTACATCTATATGCATAGGCATGATGATGTGACCTTTAGTGGTGAACAATCTTGCCAAGTGCATATGAGTAAAAACTTATAAATTTTACATGTATGTTTTGAAAATAAATTACTCTGGAATATCATTTTGACATTGTTATTTCTAAAGATTGATCATCGTATTTAATGTACAGAATAAGGTACTTAAACTTTGAAAGTAGTGTTCACCGAGTGATACTTCAGTTGATGAAAGTCAATTGTACTTTGAGGTTGTGGGTGGTGTGAAAAAAAGAAGGTTGTTTGGCCTTAGGTCTCATATGACACATTATTATGAACTCAACTTAGGCACATCTTTTACTTCATTTAATGCTCACTCAAAGACACCTACGGGTTAGTTAGGACATGAAAGGCAAAAATTCCTCAATTTATTTAAAGAGGTTGTTATGAATATGACACTTGAACTTGAGAATTGCCTGCTACTTGGATTGAAGTATCAATTGCTCCATTAAAGTTTAATAGTCAATCCTTTTATTGTTAACCATAATTAATGGTACTAGCCCTTATGATGCTATAGGCACCTCAATTCCTCCAACCACTAACCCTTCTATACTGATAGATAACCTTTACTTCCCACCATAGTAGATATTGCTTTATAAACATTTTATAGTTTGGATTTATGCTATAGAGTTCTTGTGTTTTATTTTATTTTATGTTTGAATTTGTGCTTTAAATTTATATTATGGAGTTCTTGTCTTTATATTGTATGTTTGGATTTGTGTTATAATAGTTACATGTTATGTATTAGTATCTTCAATATTATGGGATTTTGGAAAACACTTTTTAGAATATTCATGTGATGCGATTATATACCTATACAAGATAAACTTGAGATTGATGGTATACATGTATAATAATAGGAAAAAAATGTGAAAAAGAAATTAATGATAAAAACTGTTATTGAGTTGCTGATGAAAAATTCCATCCCTAATAATGGTTCCCCACTCTCTATAAGGGATACTTATGGCACTGCAAGTGAAATAAAAGTTATCATAACCATGATAAAATAGTATTAGGATCGACTTACTGAATTGCGTTAAGAAAGAAAATTCTTAAGGAAAAAGAGAGGTCCTGGTTGAATTAGCTTAGTAGATATATTTCCCCATTGTAATGTGGATTAATTAATTTCTCCAATAGAATGCCAATGGATTTTCCGTTGCAAAAATCTTAAAAAAGAAAAAACCCAAATTAATGTCACAATGGATTCATGATGGATAATCTGTGTGAAAATTAAAATAAATGGAAATTCACTTAAATTCGTAATGGATTTGGAACAGAAATGCCATTGTGGATCTTAAAAAAAAATCACAATGCAATTGAATAAAATAAAAAAAACAAGATGAAAATTTTATTCCTTGATGGATTATTACTGCAATGGATTGAATTCATCATGAAAAATTCACAATGAAGATATGCCAATGAATTTTGATCTATCATGGATCTATTGCTAAATAATAATCTACCATGAATTCATTCATCACAATATTTAAATTTTTTTGTAGTGAAGTTAAGAATATTACTTCATTGTTCAATGAGATTTTTAAATTTTTTTTATTCAAATATATCCCTAGAACCTTTGTCCTTAAAGTTTTTTTTATTAAAATAATGCCTTCAAAGAGGAAAAATTGTTATAGTTAGAGTTGGAAAAAAAATGTAAACTTGGTAAATTGCAAGTTTGAATCAAGTCCAAACTAAAAAAATATGATTAATTTGTCCAATTGAACTTAAACTTGATTTTTATTTTTTAAATTTATGATAATAGACACGAATTCGATTTTATTATATGGTCAACTATTAATTTAAGGTTTAACCACACACACACACACATATATATATACACATATATATATATATATATAAACGCACACACACATATATGTATACACACACACACACACATATATATATACATATGTATTACATGTTTATGTGTATATATGTATATATGTGTATATGTGTATATATGTATATGTATATATGTGCATATATGTATATATGTATATATATGTATATATATGTGTGTGTGTGTGTGTGTGTGTGTGTGTGTGTGTGTGTATACACTAGTAAAAATGCATATGCGTTGCATGTATATAACATTTATTATAACATGTGACTAATTAAATTATATATTTTTTGTAATCATTTATCGTACTTTTATGTTACAAAATTATCAAAAATAATAATTGTTAATCAATTGTAAATATTAATATCTTTTATTGACATCTTTTTAACTATATTAAATTTAATTTTACATAAAATAAAAGTACTTTTTTTGTAAAATATTATATAAATAACTTAATTATTATTAGTTATTATATATTTAATGTTTTTAACTATAGGTACTCTTGTAAAATATAATTACCTAATATAAATATATAATTAATTTATCAAATGTAATAACAAAATTCATTGTAAATTTTAAAAAAATATTGATTTTTTTTGTTGATATATTTTTGACTAACTTAATTGAATTGTACTCTTTTTATACAACTTTTTTAAACAAATTAACAATTATTTTCCATTATTTATTCATAATAAGTATTTTATTGTCTCCTTTAAAATATTTTCTAATAATAATTTTCAGTATGTGCATTATTTTCAAATCAATAAAATGCAAAACATCACTTATATGTGTAATAAACTTGAAATTTAAATGAATACATACTTGGAATTTTTATCATAATTCTCCTCAAATACTAATTAATACTAATTAATTTTAATACAAACATTATTTTCCATTTAGTGAAATTAATAGTTTGAGTTTCTTTTTTTTTTTCAAATATGAAACTATAATTTTTTTTTTTGAGTTTTAATTATTTTCTTACATATTTGATAATAAAAATGTCATTATTAGATAATTATCTAATAATAGTGATAAAATAATCAAGCTCGTTATAGGAATAAATAAATACTTAACATCCTCCTAATAAAATATTTCTATACAAAAAATGCGTTAAATGCTAAATTAATCAAATTTTCACTATTTTAATATTAATTCAATTATTTATTTAACGAAAAGATTTTACAAATTTTCTATACATTTATTAAAATAAAGGATAAATTTAATGTTATGAATAATTTATTAAAATTACTAAAATAATAATAGTGAAAAAGAATTTAAAAGAATCTTCAAAACAGTGATATCTCATAATTTAAAAAATTAGATATACTCATCCTATTTGCTAATAGCAAAATAATAGATAAATTAATGTAATTTGACAAAAATAAATTCATAAAATTACATTTATATAGAGAATTTTCAATGTTAAATAGAAACATAAATACTACATTAAATAAAGTTGATAATGTAAATAGGCATATAATTTATTTAGTAAAATTTTTAACTAAATATACTTTTAGTAATATATCTTTCTATTTTAAGAAAATTATATGTGAATCGTAATAAGTATTAATAATTCAAACAAAAATAAAATTTATTAATAATAATTAAATATATTAATAAGGGTATTTGTCTAAAAAAGTTCACCCGTAACATCATATTTTTATAAGTAGTATGTGTATATATATGTATATATATAATTTTATAATTTTTTTCTTAACATTTTCATATTAACCTTGTATATGAGTTCATTTTTTGCTTTCAAATTTATTATTCAAGTTTATATTATTGGATATTAGCTCGAATTATTTTTTTACTATTTTGATAAACAAGTTATCAACATAATTTTATTTTACCGCATGATATAAAATACTTTTTATGACTTGTATATTTATTTACATATTAAATTTCTATTTATAACTTCTATTTTTATGCTTAAAGTTCATAGAATTTATGTTTAAATCTTGTATTGATGGATTCTCTCTCTTTCTTACTATGCTGCATATATTACAAGAAAAATGATCTTTAGCGAAGGAAAATCTGACCATTGAAAATCAAAATCCAGTCGTTAAAACCACATAACAATAGGCAAAATCCGGTCATAGTCGGTCGTTAAAACCCCCGTGGTTAAAAATACAGACGACTGGAATAAATCCAGTCGTTAAAAAATTTTAACAATTGAGTCATCTAGTTGTTATAGAGTTCTTTTAACCACCAGATTTTCACTTCAATAATTGTATTTTAACTTTCAATTAAATGAAATCCGATCATTTTATATTTCCCTTCGCTATTGTAATTTTTTTTAAAAAATATAATTTGAAGCCAAATATCCTATCACTATTTTTTTTGTATCTATACAATAAATAAAATATTTATTCATATATATAGATCAAATGTCTAATCATTCTTATATATAAAACTTAAAGAATTACAAAGGAGTATATTAATATCCATTATTACAAAATCTAAATAAAACAAATATATCCTATAAGATTAAATTACAATCCTATATAGAAATTGTTGATTGAGATCTAAAGCACCTAGAGGGTATATTGGCATGTGAGTAGCCAATACATATTACAACAAAATGGGACCCATTCTGAGCATGTTATGATAATTCTCATATATGACCTTAAAGATAAAGTTTTGTTCTGACACATTCTGTAGAAGCTGAGTCTGTTGATCTACATTTAAAACTTCATTAACTTTGTTCATGAATTTAGACCAGTCATCTATGCCTACAAGAATGATTATCATTATGTAAGGTAATTTATATCATTTCAAGTTATAAGGTTTCAAATATGAAGGACAAAAGCTAATACCCTAAATGCAACTAACAAAAGATTTAACATCAAAAACTTCAAACTCATCCATATGCTCTCCTGTTCCAATATATATGACAGGACTCTTTATTGCTACAACAATGCAAATGGTATATAAAATAGAGAGCAATAAGTAGTCAAAAGAAAAAGTTCAACAATGCAAAACCTGGAAGAATTTTAATTTAAGGTGAATCTTTTTCTTTCATTCTATAGAATATGAGAATACAGAATTTTGAGAAATCACAAGACCACTCATGTGCTAAGAGAACCACCTCCTTTTGCATTACCATTCATTTTTGTAACAATTGCAGCCCTAACTATGAAACTTTGTTTAAATATAGCTTATAATGTTCATTCAGTAATTGAAATTTGTGATTGTGACCTTTTGTGACACCCCTTACCTAGTCCGTTTGTTGGACTGAATGAGAGGCAGCACACAATCAAATCCAACTCACTTATCATACTTTTTACTTATAACCTTTATATATATTAAGAACCCCCTTTTTAACTAAATATCTTAAGATACAACTTATAAAATGCATTTTAACAAAAACCTCATTTTAGATACACTATTAGGGATCATCGTGTTAAAAATTTAGCAACATAATGATTGTTTGGGGACACTTGCCCAAATAGTAACCTACAATAAAACTGCACTTGCATAACTCAAACATTATAACAACTCCTATGTGATCCTTCTAATCATCCATGACATTCATAACATTTATCCTAAGCCCAATATATATACATAATCTCAATATCATATCCAACATATTATGAATAACGATCATTCCCATATTCACTTATCATTCATCTATTCCATAACTTACACTGTTCATATATAATACACACATCATTCTCAAACCAATATAAGAATAACGATGTTCCATCAATACATAATACATTTATTATACAATCCTTGATACATATACGCATATATACAGGCCTATAACCTATAACAATATACATATGAGTGCTATTACAAATATAATTACTTCATTTAACCTATATTAAACATTCATATCACATTCTTATACTACTTGTTTCAATTACACATAAATTTATAATATTATCACATATAACTCATGATTAAAGCACTTGAAAACATAAAGTCTTGCTAACATCATCATTTGGCCATATCATCAAACATGCATGTAACATTCTAATTCATCATTTAAATTCATCCTTAAGCATTCATACAATTTCATTTCACTGTAACATCAATTTCATACCACCTTCCATATATATTTGCCTTTATTGCATACAATACACCACTTTCATTTCTTCATACCAATTTCACACATTCTTCAATATATATATATATAAACTCACAATATCATTCTTATACATATGTATACATCATTAACTAATTTTTTGCAACATACCCATATACATACTCTTCATTCTACCCTTCCTTATTTATATTCATAACATATCCAATTACATACTCATCTTAACAAACATACCCATAATACTTTCACAACTCAAGGTGTAACATACTATCTCAAATTTCATCATATGCTTACTCATGTACATAATTATTATAGTCCTGCATACTTATGACCATATTCTTTCTCTTGTCTTATTATGTTTCTCATATATGTAGGCACATCCATATTATCACCAACATATTAACATAGACGTATACGCACTTATTTTATGCATCATTCATAACATTACCCTTTCTTTACACATATTACATGCACATAATTTATTTTATGCAAAGTCTCCTCACAACACATTATGGACTCATCATTTAACCATATTATGCCCAAATTATAGGCCATACTAATTTCGGCCTCATTAAGAATCAAGCATAAACCAATCCAACATCACCATTTAACACTCATTTAGGCATATTTATAACACTATAACACAAGCAATTATCGGTACATAACCATATCCATACATAATTTCATTATTTACACACATATAAACGCTTTAAATCGTGCATTGTCAAACCACAAACATTATATTATTGGATGCACTTACAAAACATGCTCAAAGCATTACTCTAAGCCTCTATAAACCTTCTTTAATCATTTCCCTTTGCTTCCTTCTCATATGCACTTGAACATAACCTCAATCCATAATAAAAAAAAAAGTCACATTAATTAAAATAACCAGGCAAAGCTAAAATTAACTTTATAAAACTCTTATTGACACCTAAAGACACTTAAAAAAAATACAAGAATTGGAAAAGAACCACTTACCTTTCGAGTGGTTACTATTAACTTAAGGACAAAACTCTAATTTTCTCCATTTTAGCTTTTCAATTATGGTGTTAAATACACAAGAAGACTTTTTAGTGATCCAAAATGGATTAAGGATGGAAAATTGAGTGACTTTTGCGAGGAAAAGCTTGGAACCAAGGGAGAACTCCCTTGGCTGATGGCTCAATAAGAGGGAAGAAGGGCTGGAAATGCTCCTTCCTTTGACCCTTTTCTTTGACTTTTATACCCCAATTGGATGGCCAAAATTAAAACTTAACATGATCCAATAGCTCTTTTTAATTTTTATTATTCATTTCCTCCATCAAATAACATGTTTTAACATCCCAAATAATCACCTGAAATAATACTCCAAGGCCCCAAAAAACCCGAACTCAACCTTGAAAATCTAATTAAAAATTGATACTTTAAACTTTGCCTGATTTTTATAAAATACTCATTGATGTTCAAAAATTCCAACTATTATCCCATCATTTTCCTTAGAATATTTGGACTTCAGGATGTGCCATTTCTGGGTCTATCTGAGCACAAACAAAATATTTTATGATTTAACTTTAACTATGTCACTATTCATAATATACTACCGTAAAAAAATAACTTATGTTTTTAACCTTCTTAATGACTTTGTTTCCACTTCAAACTTTACCCAAAATATTTTATAATAAAAGCCATCATTCTGTAACATTAATACAAGTTGAGTCCTAGGAAGCACTATTCACCCTCGGGAGATACTATTCATATACACATTTGTTATCTTTCATTTACCCTTTGAACATTCTCATTTCTTTGCCAAATTGTATCTATAGCCTGTTTACCACTTAAACTCTTAATCAATAAGAGTAAAAACTTCATTCTCATACCAGAAGTCACTATCTAGGACTCCGTGATTCCTTATTCACAATCTCACTCATTATCGCTCATTAGACATCCAAACATCCTTATATTCATATTAAAATACACCCACAACCTATTGACAACATGTATTATTAATTGATAAGAAAACCCTGATCATATCCTAGAAGTCACTATTCACGACTCTCGTGTGTCACTATTCATAATCTCGGGATTTCTAGGTGTTACACCTTCGCTTGCCAATATTCATTGTAATTGAGCTTAACATGCCAATGGATTATAATTGGGCACATATGACTAGTACATTGGACAATTGGTGAATTGTTTGATTTCGTTGGACTAACCACAAAAGCTAAATGCAAAGTGTTTGGACTATAAAGTATGATAAATTGCAAAACATCATTAGAAAAGGAAAGAGCATAAGACCATGTATAAAATTTAAAAGGGAAATGAACTTAAGTATGTACCACAAAGATGATTAAGGAAACTTACTTCACACATCTCCCAAGTCCAACCATACTGCTTTGACAACCATAAGCACAAGTTAGGCAACTTACTACCACGTCATTATAGAAAGAAGATAGAGAAACATAACAAGTTGGTGTTTTTTGAGCCAGAAATTGTGAATATGTACAAGTAACGTTCCAAGTCACTGTCATGCCATGCAAGCAAATGGTAGAAAAATGCAGAATGTTGTTTGACCACAAGGAAAAATTTGTTAGCATTAATAAATTCTTCTATCATTATGTGGTTTATGCAATGAAAAATTCTTATTATAATCATAGAATGTCTATCTATATAGAAGAAGTCATTAATGTCAACAAACCTATATATTCATTAAAAGCGTATCAATTAACTTACTCAAAGCTTGAGTAACTCTTCTTTTATCTTCTGAAATAAATTTGGTTGGTCTCACAATCTTTGCTGGCCTACAAGTGTATCCAGGCCTTGGTGCTCTCGTTTTGTTTGAGGTTTCAGCAATACACACTAACTTCACGAGTTTACCACAACTCCTCTGCAACAATTGGCTATCTGCTAGTTATATGGAGTTCCTGGAATTAAATCCACAACTATTAAATCCATAGTTGTGTTGTTTGTTTAGCCATCTGCAAACAAGGGTCAAATACGTAAGAAATTGTTAACTAGAAACTAACAGTAAAAAAAGTACTAGTATAAGCCAAAACTATAATCATTTTGTGTGTTTAATTTCTTAGCCTTTTTTTACACTTTATAGATTCTCATTCTTCTAATTGAAAGACAAAGGAAAAAAATTATAATTTACTCAACTCTATCGTAATTCCAGTGAACTTCACAACGTCAATTTATATATGCTAAAACTCGAAGTTCGCACTAAAACCTAATTTCTGGTGGTATAACCATTGACATTTGCAGAAAATTGACAATGGTGCAGGATTTAGTCTGAACCACCAGTTATCAATCGCTGATGCCAGTCATGCTATAAATAAAAAGTAAAAGCAAAGAGGATATATGCAAACTATTAAGATCATACTATTTAATAACTGATACATTATGGTACGCAAACATGTCCTACGACGTTTTGAAGAATGAATAAAAGAAAACCGAAACAAATAAGCAGTCCAAACAATACATGTATTTAATATATTTAATTTGAAATATTCTCATAGTAATTGGTCAAACTTTCCTTTATAATTAGTAATTAGCAAATCCATTATGAAGGAACTATTTGGGATGACAAACTATTCAATTTCTAAGTTGAAAATTAAAGCATACTATGGAATCTTTTCGTCTCTTTTACAAACATATAATTCATGAATCAGAGCATTTTTAAGTTTAAGTTCCATATTCATTTTAACCATGTGATCACCATTGAGCATATAAACTTTTGAACATATAAGTATACTATTCTTTCTTTCATATAACGCTCTTTGCTTAAAATCATTTTTGAGAACTTCAGCCCGTGCATGACTTTGATTTCTCTTTTAAAATGCATTATGACCAACTTTAACATTTTGTGAACTATATTCCTAGATTACTTAGCTTTTCGACAATTGAATACAACTATAATTTGTCATAATACT
>CANXYI012175218.1:0-11332 GCA_948208565.1 Hura crepitans | reverse complement strand
TAGCCTAACACTATAGGGGAGAGCAATTAACTAGTATCATAGTCTAAAAAGGAAAGTGAAAGAAGATGGGGTAAAGATCACAAAAGCTTTCATCAACCAATATAACTGTAGCACTCACATGGAGGTTATAATAAAAGACCTCAAGTTGCTTAAGCAAAAATCCAATAAAACCTTCATAGAGAACTTGTCAAGATAGAGGTCTAGGGTTTTAGAGATAAGGAAGGAGCTAGAAACATCAGACCAGATTTATATGTTTATCAAGAATGCTAACCTATACTTAAAGGATGGCTTGAAAGCAAAAGTGTTGAAGGATTAGGAATCACTAAATGATATAGCAATAGACCTAAAAGAAAAGTACAATGAGTAGAAGAAGATCTCGAGAGGGTTCAACAATCAAATGAATCTAAATACTAGAAGCATAAGCGGAATGGGTTTTAGTGGAACCAATTTCCATAAGACTGTTAAAGTGTTTGCTGTAGCTAGGCATTATTCAAATTTTGGCAAACCACTGTCTTGGTGCTTGAAATGGTTCCAAAAAGAAGGAAAACTTCAACCTATTCCTTTTAGACCTGCTAGGAATGAAGGCCAACCCTATCATAGATCATATTTGTACTGTCAATATCACTAGCATACAGGCCACAACACAAATAACTATTGCACTATGAGGGATAGAATTCAAAACTTGATCGACTCAAGAAAGATCCTTGATCCGAAGTAGAGATAAAAAGGTTAGGGTACTTATTTAAATGTCCCTCCACCTGTCAACATGGTCAGTTCAGGCTTGTCGAAATGGTATGTGCCTCAAAACTTATATAGAAATGACTACCTAGTAGTAGAGAGAAGAGCAAAATCAAGTCAGGGTTTAGTTTGTCAGATAGATATATAAGTTATAGATTGTAATGCTCGACAGTCAAAGTCTTACGAATAGTGCCTTATGGGCCCGAGTGATGTTCCGCATGGTGTGGGTCATCATTTCAAGTCTGATGACTGGCATATTAGTCATAAAACTTTGACAAGCCTGAAAATAGGGAAAAAGAATGAATTAAAAATTTTAGCAGAACCAATAATTTGTTGTAGGTTAAGAACTACTACTTACGAAGATAAAATGAGGTCAGGCTGGGATAGCCCCGGGATGTTCCCGGATGGTCTCAAAAATACCAGACCTTGAACCTCAAAAATTCCACTGAGTATGATGGAGGAGGAATTATAATTTTTTGAGGTCAATAGCTATTTTTTGAATATTTTATTCTCGTAAGTGAATAGTGCCCAAATTAACAGTTGAATTTTGACCTAAAATTTTATGTGGGCCTTAGTGCCACTAATTGATAATTTTAAAACTCCATTGGGAATCTTTGGAGACCTATAGAATATTTTATGAATTTTTGTAGTGAAAAATGACATAAAATGCACAAAATTAGTTTAATGGCCATTTGGCCTAATCCAACCAAACCAACCCACCTCACTTAAAAGACCACACATGTGTACACGACACATATATAGCCAAGTCTTCTTCAACCTCCTCAAATGCCCTAAGCCGACGCCATTACCCTAAAGAACCCACCATTTTTCATCTTTTCTCTCTCCTATTGTCCACTAAAATTCAAGAAAAACACTTAAAATTGAAGCCTCTATCCATCTTAGATATCATTTCCCACAAGAAATTAGAGAAAAGAGCTCAAATTTGGAAATTTCTGTACTTAGGTGAATAGTGACAAAAGTAAGTAAAAGGCCATAAATCTCTTTTTTTTATTATTTTTGATATAGGTAACCCAAGTAATTCTAAGAAAACCCATGGTTTTAGAATTTAATTTGGAGCTTTAGACATTTTTCTAGAATTTTTCTAAGTTATAAATGTCTATGCTTAGGGTTTAGAAATTTAAGTGAGAGAAATCAAGCCAACCAAGCTCAAAGTGGTGGAGAAAGGGGTGTACACACACCCTAGTTATGTGGAATAACTCAAATCTATTATGTCATGTGTGTATGTTGAGTTTTATGCATATGCACTTGTATGGAAATGCAAGATTTTAGGTGTATGCATGTTAGTTAGGTAAACTAACTTTATATCAGGAAATTGGCTTTAAAATAATAGGATTTGTGTATTAAAATGAGAAGTATTGCATGTGTATGTGTGGGAGAGTGAAATGGCCGAATGGTGTAACATGGTGGGTATGGTATGTGCATTTAGTTTTTGGTGCACTTTGTGTACAAATGATGTGTACATGAGGTGTAGAAATCCTAAGGAAAATGACCTAAAAATATCATATTGTGTGGCCTTAAAATGTAACCTATATGGATGTGAAAATGTAACTAAAAACTTGGTAAAATAGTATACTTTATATTATGGATTTAATGTAAGATTATTGATGTAAAGGAACCTTGAAAATGGGACTTAGATAACTTAAGTAATGAAAGGTACAAAATATCGAAATGACCAAATGAATAGTGTCAGTTGCAAAAACTGACCAAATAAATAGTAAAATTTGTGATAATGGCAAAGTTGTAATTATTTATGTGAGTTAGGCCTAGAAAGGTAATTTAAGGATAAAATGTTAATAATTTATGGGTAAAAGAGTTAATAGCCCATTAGTTAGATGCCCACTAGATGGATTGATCGGTCAACTAGGTGATAGAGCAGCTACTAGGTAGTCGGTCCTTTTAGGGCCCACTGCCAAGTATTAGTTGTGGCGGGTGCAATCGCTTAGGTTTTGTGATGAACCCCTGCACTACAGGTTATTATAGTGGATATTAGGAGTGGTCTACGGATGTGCCCCCAAGTATCCACCATTAGTACTGATTGTTATGATGTGCAGATGTTAGGAGTAGTCCACAGACTGGTTCCTACTATCTACTATAGGTTTTAGAGTATTAGTGAGGTAGGTGTAGCTACCTAGGCCCTAAAAGTGGACCACTGCACAGGACACATCCCATTATCCAGTGTCTCAAAATGTAATATGTCTAGTATGGGCCTGTAACATAAGGAATTGAACTGAATTAATTGATACGAAATCTGATTAACAGTTAAGTAAACTAGATTAAATAAACAAAAGGGCTTAAGGTTGGTAAGATTACCTATTGTGTGTGGAACATAATATGATGCATGCCTGCATGAACTCACATAATATATTTGATTTATTCTACCAATAAGTGTTATACTCAGTGTGTTGGTGTTCCGATCACAGGCTATAGACAGAGAGCAGTTCAATATCAAACCCTATCACCAGTGTAGCTGTCAGAGAGTCTTGGCTAATTTGTTTTCCTTTTTGTGTTTTGTATATAGAAATGCACTCATGTATATAGATAGTGTAGGTTATGGGATATATGTATGAATGAATGTATGTATAGTTTTATGTGTATAACTAAATGACTGCTTTTGCATGCTTGTGTGCTGATGGGTCTACGACCCTATGTTCTGTGTAATGTATGTAATGTGATGCAGTTGACTATGAGCTGGAGGACCAAAGGGTCTAGAAGGGGGAATAAGGTGGAATGTTAATTTTAGAAGTGTTTTCTTTATAGGTTAACTTGGGGTTAGTCACCAGGGTAGCCGTTATACTATCAAATTTTTCACATTTGTCTGACAATGCCTGATAAAAGTTTTAAGAATCTAAAATAGACAGTAATAAGAGAATAAATATTTAGATTTGGCTTAAGGGTATGTATAGTCAAATATGGTCAAAGGTAGTAAAAGTTAAGTGAAAGGCCTCTAGAGAAATCCTAGGATAGGTGACCTTAATGGGAAGTAGTACACCTTACCTGTTTTAGGTAGAAATGGGTAGGGGGTGTTACACAGATAGTGAAAGCAAGCCAAATGAATAGGTCTAGAATTTATGGGTAAATTCAAATTCAAAGCAAAAATCGAGTGAAGAAGGAGAGACCAAAGCAATAACTCGAAGCAGTTGGGTAGTACCTGAGGTAGAGAAAGAGTCAAGTCCTCCAGTTATGACAAAAGAAGAGGATACAGTGATGAAGCAACTGAAGAAATCTCCTGCATAGATTTTTATCTGGGATCTATTACGCCAATCCTCCTCTCGTCAACGAAAGGTGGTTGAAGCTTTATGTGTTACAATAGTTTTAACAACCATATCACCATCTGAGCTAGTGGCAATGGTAAAAGGGGAAGAAAAAGTAATGGACAACTTCTCTGATATGGATCTTCCACTTAAAGGGCATTATCATAACCATCATTTTTACATAAAAGCTGAAGTCAATGGTAAGCACACGGCATGTGTAGTGGTTAATAATAGGTCATCAATCAATGTGTGCCCACTCAAAGCAGTAGCTGTGTATGGGATTGAAGATTCAATGATCTCTCAGTCCAAACTCACCATCATAGCCTATGACTACATAAAGAGGCAAGCATATGGGACTTTTAAAGTCAAGGTCAAGATGGGGGTAATTATAGATGATGTAGAGTTTGTAGTGCTCGATATCCCTACGAATTTCTCTCTGCTTTTAATAAGACCATGGTTCCATAAGCTAAGAGGAGTTCTATCGACACTACATCAGATGATAAAAATCCCCCATAATGGTGAGATAGTGATAATTAGGGCTATGAGAGAGAATTAGGTTTCAATGCTTGAGATAGCCAACTAGCCTTTTAATGGTTTTCATATTACTGGGATCTTTTTAGAAGGAGGGGATGATCCTAAGGCAGTAAATATGCTAAAAAAGATGAAGTATTTACCTGGTGCTAGTTTGGGACATGCTTCAGATGGTTTAATCTCAACCATTCATCCATAGGGATAAAAGTTGAAAAGAGTTAGGATACATAGCATAGACTTCAGAGCTAAATAAGGTAAGAAAGGGTATCCCACCATTAGAAGAGAGTTTTGTTCAAGCTAAGGGAAATGTCAACTACTATAGAGAGTTAGAGCTAGCTATCATTAAAGGGAAGGTCATACCAAGGTTTGAGATTTTTAATGATGTGTTTGATTGGGCTGCAAATGAAGTAAAAGTCACTTCAAACTTTTGGGATGAAGAAGTCATAACCAACCTAACCAAATTAGAAGTAGAACCCAGAGAGGAGATTCTGACTACTGCTATGCTCTAAGACAAGGGAAAGAAGAAAGTGGAAGAAAAAAACCCTCTTAAAGACCCTTTTGACAAATTATATGTACCTGAGATTTTTAAAAATGATGTTCCAATTTCTTTTGTTAATAAAATGAATAATTTTGCTTATTTTTGTGATGTCTCATCTAACTACATCATGTGTAATTATAATCACAACACATATAACATGTTTGATATTAATTCAATCAATACTACCTTATTTAATCTTGGTACTGACGAAAATCCTAAAAAGATCTCAATTGCATCTAATGTAACTCGTGAAGAGAGAATTAAATTTTAGAGAATGTTAAAAAAGTGTGAAAAAGTCTTTGCCTAGACCTATGAAGACATGCCCAGGGTGGATCAGGAAGTAGTTGAACATACCATCTACACATACCCAAAAGCAAAACTGGTAAAGTAGAAGTTAAGAGAATGAGACCAAAATGAGCTAAGAAGATGAAAGAAGAAAAGCACAAACAAGTTAAAACCAAGCTCTTAGAAAAAGTGCAATATCCAAACTGGTTAGACAATGTGGTGCCGATCGCCAAGAAAGATGGTAAGGTCAGGATGTGCATAGATTATAAGGATTTGAATAAAGCTTACCCAAAAGATGACTTTTCGTTACCTCATATAGATGTGTTGGTTGATAGCACAGTAATGTGTAAAATGTATAGTTTCATGGATGGATATACCGATTCCAATCAGATTCTAAACAAGATAGTGAACAAGATAAAAACTACCTTTATCACAAAGTAGGTTACCTTTTGCTATAGAGTTAAGCCTTTTAGGTTAAAGAATGCTAGAGCTACATACCAAAGGATGGCTACAAGAATTCTTGATGACTTGATTCATAAAGAAGTAGAGGTGTGTGTCAATGATATGATGATCAAATCTTCTAAAAGGGAAGGACATTTTGAGGTATTAGAAAAGTTCTTTAAGTAGATAGATAAATACAATCTATATTTGAATCCCAAAAAAGTGTCTTTAGAATAACATCAAGTAAACTCTTAGGGCATATCATTAGTTAGAGAGGAATTGAGGTGGATCCTGATAAAGTCAAAGTAATCAGAGAAATGCCAGTCCTAAAGAAGGAAAATGAGATAAGGGGATTTCTTGGTAAGATACAATACATCAGTAGGTTTATAGCTAAGCTCACTACTATATGTGAACCTATTTTCAAACTTCTTAGAAAAAACCAACCGATCAAGTGTAATGATGGTTGTCGAAAAGCCTTCGACATAATTAGGGAATATCTGCTGAACCCACTAGTTTTGTAACTGCCAAGGTATGGAAAGCCACTAATTCTCTATCTGTCTATTGAAGAAAGCTCAGTTAGGGTTATGGTAATGCAAAAAGATGAGCTAGGGGTTAAAATTTGTGATTTACTACTTGAGTAAAAAGTTTTTTCCTTACGAAGCCAAGTACATCAAAGTGGAAAAGATTTGTTTAGTAGTAGTGTGGGCTTCAAAGAAATTGAGGCACTATTTTTAATCATATATAGTACAAGCAGTATCTAAACACAATCCATTAGGATATCTTTAGATGGTGCCATCTTTGGTAGGAAGAATGAGTAAATAGCTTCTCTTTCTTTAAGAGTTTGACATTTAGTACATAATAAGGAAGACCATAAAAAGGCAAGCTGTCATAGAGTTTCTAGTGAATCATCTATTAGAAGGTGAGTAGTTAGAGTTTGAATTCCTAGATGAAAACCTAAACCTAATTGTAGTCCAAGGATGGCTGATGTATTTTAGTGAAACAAAGATTCTCAAGATAGCTTGGGTAAAAAAAAGTTTCCAATAGTTGAACTTACTAGACAAAAAGTACTAAAAGCTAATTATCACAATTAGATTTATCAAAAAAGGATGGCATGAGCCTTTGGCAAAAGGGTGAAGAATCACAAGCTGAAAGAAGGAAGGCTGGTTTTCAAACGGATAAAGCTGAGTCTAATTGATTCTAGAGGGAAGTTCAAACCAAATTGGGAAAGACCATTCATCCTCAAGCAAATATTACCAATGGGTTCTCTAATACTTATAGATTGTGATGGAAATGAGTTCAAGGAGCCTGTGAATGTAGATAGATTAAAAAGGTTCTACAGCTAGAGATAAATGAATGAGAAAAAGAAGAGAAAAATAGCCCTGTAGGTTGAAAATCAAAAAATGATGACCTTGCTAAAAATGGGTGCCCTGATAGGGTGAAAACCAAAAAAAGGCATCCCACGGTCAATAAAGAAAACCCATAAGGGCTGATTGACAACAGGAGTTTAAGATGTAATTAAGATCTCCCTTGATTAAAAGAGGAAATATGTTGTTACATTAATGTCCTATTGTGATTATCATAAAATGCCAATATGAAGTAAATAGATAGGATCACTTTAATAAGCTCAGTTGAACATTTTATAAATGAAACAAATATAATATTATACAAAAAAAAAAAGAAATTTTTAGGTCTTCTTCCTTTTATTGCTACTCTCACCACCCATCTTCAGCCATCGGGTCTGATTGTCCCGAGAAGGACCTATTACCCATTCTTTATATAGTCAGAAGTTTAAAAGTTGCAAATAACCTTGGGTAGAATTTCTGTCTTCAGAGGTAGTCACTTCCACAGGTCGTGATAACTAGTAATAAAGGTGATAGATAGATCTTCCCCTTTAAAGGACAATAGGTAAGTAATAATACCTTGGGTCTCACGAAACTGCCTCTCACATTAGTTAGGGATACAAAAGGTGACCTTATGAAAACCAACTAAAGGAACACAACCTGACATGCTGCTACACCGTATGTACCATAAAGAAATCTAGGAGTTTTTAAAACTTATGTTATTATCAGTTAAAGCACCTAGCCAAAATACCCATTGCTCAACATCAGCAAAATGATGCATGATGGCACAGGATAGCAAATGCTTCATACTATAAGACCTAAAGACATAAGAGGGGGGGAATATCTAGCAGGTGAAGCTTTTCCTATAACTAGACCTAAAAAAAGTGATTAGGAATGAAAACCTACAAAGGCATCCTAAGCAAAAGTTAAGCAAGGAATAAGGTGAAAACCTATAAGGGTAGTCTATCCCCATAAAGTTTGCTAAGAATAAAAATTGAAAGGGCTTTCTAAGCAAAAGACAAACTAAAGGATAGGGTGAAAACCCCTTTTGAGGCGGTTTATTCTTTTGAAAGAAAAGAGAAAAAAAACTTAAAGTAGAAGTAGGCTTCCACAAAAAAAACTCAGCTTTTCCAGATCGCACAGTATCAAGGCTAAGGATTGTTTCAACAAAAATTAAGGGAAAAAGATTTAAGCCCCTCATCAAACCACTAACTAGGCTAAAAAGTTGATAATCTTTAAAGTGGCCTTCAGATGAAACTGTTAGATATTTGGAGAAAAAGATGAATAAATATATGCCTACATGAAGGGATGGAATGTCAATGTAACCTTCAACATAGGCTAACAGTGCATTTAAAGAGATTGGTTCTCTCTTTAGGACCCATCTAGCAGCTAATAATGGTAGTATGTTTAGCGTATCAACCACTTCATACAGGTAGTGAAGAATGCAAGTCGAATAGCAAGGCAGTGTATGAGATAAATAAGAAACACTTAAGATTGCAGCAAATTCCTCACATAGGGGGCATAGTTCTCCGTGAGAAAATCAAAAGACTCGAAGAAATTTCAAGCCACTATAGGGAACCAGAATAGAAGTTACCTATGTAGACTGGAAATCAAGAATTTTATAAAGTTTTTGAAGAAATTCGTCACTCATTGCTACAAAAAAATGAAGAAACTCAATTGGCATAAGGATCTATGCATATATTAGTGTATTTATAGACTAAAAAGTGAAAAACGAGCATTTTGGGCAAAACAAGGCATTTTCCTACTGAAAATGTGCATTTTTTTTACTTGAAAATGGGTGTTTTCTCATTGAAAATAGTCATTTTATGCTTGAAAATAGGTATTTTTGGTTTGGCCAAAAATAGCCATTTTCAGTGCTCAATATGGCCATTTTTAGTATCAAGAAGGCCATTTTCAAGGCCCAAAATAGCTATTTTCTATAGGCCAAAATGGTCATTTTGCTTTGGCATAAATGATCATTTTTGCCTGACACTATTTAAGGCTACCTTTTTCCCATTTTGGTCATTTTCATACATTTTTGCCTTTTCTCCATTTCACCTTTTCACTACAAAAACATTATATATACACAACCATGCCTTCGTGATGCCAACATAGCCACCCATGTCACTAACCCATGCCCGAGCACGTGGTAGTACTAGGGTGGCTCACTAACGAGGAGGCCAAGCAATTCTGATGCCTCTCGACCATCACATAGATCGAGAGTTGCTACCTATACATGCAGACTCTTTGGGATGTAGGCATGCTTGAGAGGGTAGACTAGTTGCTGGCACAAGTAGGATGGCAGGAATTTTACTTTTGAAGGTGTGCCACATATCCAGCTATCACCCTAGAGTTTCTCAGCACCTTTCACTTTTGACGAGTGACACCTCCACCATACATTTTGCTGCCTTGAGACCAAATATCAGATATCATTTCTATAGTTCACTGAGCTGCTGGGGATACAGAGCCCTCAAAGAGTTTAAATGAGCACTGTGAGTACCTTGGTTGAGTTAGCATGCTCTACAATGCTAGTCGGACCAAGGCATCATCCATCAGAGATCTTATCCATTGCTACCTTCATAGGGTCTCTGCTGTCAATTACTTGGGATGCATGGGCAATGCCGATATGGTGAATCAGACCGAGCTATATGGGCTTTGGGCCATGGAGCATAGCATCTAGTTCAACCTAGCCTGGTCCATCCTTAAGCACTTGCACCGAGCCAGCCGAACCCTTGGCAAAGGGATCATCATTAGAGGAGTTGTTACAACCATTTTGCTAGGACTGGGCATCATAGAGCAGCATCTCGGTGCAGTCCTTTAGCAATAGCTTTGGGTCAATAACAATACCTATATAGCTATGGGGATCGTGAAGATTGACTCATAGGTACCAGTAGGTTACAGGTTATTGACAGTAGCTGAGCTGGATGAGCAAGCCAGAGAGCAATAAGGAGAGGATGATCGCTTTATGGTTGACCTCGCTGAGCAGTTAGGAGTAGACTTACCTCCCTGGTGACTAGCCTAGATATAGAGGACAGATGAGGCAAGCCCATCTTCTTCAGCACCTCCTCTACCATTATTCAAGACTCTTCTGCAAAGCTTAGAAGCCCGGATGATAGAGTAGCTCCACCACATCCACATAAATCTCAGCACAAGGATTGAGGAGTCCTAGCATGAGACATTGAGAAGGCTAGATGAGATAGAGGTAACACTCCAGATGCTTCGAGCTCAGAGACACCCTCCGGCTCTCTAGACTTTTTTTATCCTTTTGTATGTACATATTAGCTTAGGACACAAAAATTTGTACTCAAAAGCTTTTATTTATAAAATTGTCATATTTTGTTCATCACATTTATCTTTTTATTAGCACATTGATAAATCAACAAAATGAATGATTAAACTAGAATCATAATAGAAAAAAAAGAATAATATAAGGAACAATTTTTGTAACCACAACGTGAATTGAAAAACAGAACATACATCCACACTGCCAATAACCTCTAATGACTAACACATTTTAACTCATTTTTCTACACAGGGGGCCAACCAAATTTTCTATGCAATATCACAAATGATAAGCCAACACCAGTTTAACACCATTTGCTCCTTTGCAAAAGGCAAGGACAATGACTTATCATCAACAAATTTTTCTAAATTCAACTTCAGATGTAATGTCTTAAGCACTATCTAAAGGGAAAAATCAGCTTTGGGTGCAATGTCTCCAAGCACTGCCTGAATCAAGTTAACTTTAGATGCAATGTCTCAAGCACTATCTGAAGGGGAAAATTAACTTCGAGTGTAATGTCTCTAAGCATTGCCTGAATCAAGTCAACTTTAGATGCAATGTCTCCAAAACTATCTAAAGCAAAAAATCAACTTCGGGTGCAATGTCTCTAAGCACTACCTAAATCAAGTCAACTTCAAATGCAATGTCTCTAGCAATATATGAAGCAAAAAAATAAACTTTAGGTGTAATGTCTCCAGCACTACTTAAATCCCATCAGCTTCAAGTGTAATGTCTCCAACACTGCTTAAACCAAATCAACCTCGGACACAATATCTCTAATCACTACCTTAATCAAGTCAACTTCAAATGCAATGTCTCCAGCACTGTGTGAACCAAAAAATCAACTTTGGATGTAATGTCTCCAAGTACTGCCTAAGTCAAGTCAACTTCAGACGTAATGTCT
>CANXYI012175200.1:0-13665 GCA_948208565.1 Hura crepitans | reverse complement strand
CTAACGGCATAGCCCAATTGGGGCTGGATAAAACAAAAAAAATTGGAATATCACTAAAGTTGAATCCATTAAATAGATTAATGGAATTTTTAAAATATCTACTTTTTTTACATGGATTAGAAAAAGGTAATTAACTTAATTGAAAGTTAAAGTCAGAATTTCTCCATATTTTTCTATATGTTCTAAATTAATATGAGTTTATTCATTATTATATATTATAAAAATTAATATAATTAATTTTATAGCGTTTGAATTGGCCATTTGACCAAACTATGGATTAGGTCCAAAGGTTTTAGCTCATATAGGTGGGATAAGTGTGACATTAGGATAATATAAGGAGTAAATTTGTATTATTTAGAGATAATTTTTTTTTCATTATAATTAGAGACCAGTGTTCTTTATTTTACTGTCTTTAATCCATAACAAGTAAAACTAGCCTTAATTTAGTCAAGTCAAATCTCGCCCTAGTCCAAATTCATCAAAACACTTATGCTTTGCTTGCGAAACTTGGTTAAGTTCTATTCTCTTGGTACCTTTTGATCGAGTCAGGTTAATGAACCCATCCTTCACCTGCAATTGGATATTCGTACAATTAGGGTGGAACATCTTTTTAGTGACTTCACTAGGGACGTTCTGTATGATCATAGTACTAGATATCAAGAGCGACTTCAAATGGAAAATACTTCAAAGAATAACGATAAAAAGGCTGGCATAAGGCAGATGAGTGAAGCATCACCATGAACTAGACTTGTTTTGTCTTTTCATCAGTAGTTAATGAGGATTATGGTTGAAGGATAAGTATTCCTAAGCCTCAAATCCTCAACCCAGTTGATTATGAAGCCATAACACATAGTGTTCCAGTAAAAAAACATGCTACTTTTGCAAGGACAATCCAGCATATGGAGACATTCTTTCTGCTGATCATTGAAAGGGTTGAATTAACTTTTCAAATGGTGCATCAGTCCCTTTAGGAGATGAATTAAGGGGTTGCAACTCACAATGCTTTTAGAAAGATAGCACCTCACCCCTACTCTATCCATAAGAGTTGCTCTGACTAGAATAAGAACCATTGTACTATGGAGAGTACACTTGTTAAAGCAATCAAATCAGGTTACCAAAGGTATAATTAGGGGCTGCAAGGCTATAATTAGGACTACGCATTGGTTGATTCGATTTAAAAATCGAACTAAATCAAATACTAAAATATTGCAAAGTTATTGACCAAATCTAATTGAGTTTTATAAATTGAATCGAACTAAAATATTTTTATTCATTCGGTTTATCAGTTATGGGCTTCTTACTAAGTTCTTTAATTTGGGTTTTACATCAATTTTTTTTAAATCTATCATGTATAAAAAAAAATTAGATATATTATTTAGGCTTTTTAACCCAAATGTGATGCAAATTTCAAACTTAGAGTTTAGGAAAGAATATCAACCTATTGAAAAAATATGCAACTTGTGCAATATCTATTCAATATGGAGAAGAACTAAAAATACAAAAACATGCATCTAAAATTGTTAAAAAAAACACATAATCACATTGTCTAACACTCCATTGTTTAGCTAAGATAGTTCTTAGTTTAATAAAATATAACCCACAAAAAATAAAACTAAGCAACAAATTAATAAATACTAGAAGTGTTAATTATAATCCACCAAAATGTTATAGAATTGTTCCACCAAGTGACCTAAGTAAGCAAAGGCAATCATAACAAAATATTAAAAACTAAAATTCTATCAAGTGACCGACGTAACAAAAAGCAAATTCTTGACAAATAATACCTGAAAAATAATTGTGCAGTAATTAGATTCACTATAATGCCATATAAATAGAAATTAATAACTAGACCAACTTTGTCTTACCACAAAACAAATATATCTCCAATTGCTTGCCTTCAACACTTGTGAGCTATCTTTCTTACCAATTTCCAACTGTGAAAAATCTAAAAAGAAGAATATGTAAGGAAAAATAGCATGGAATAGTTAATCAAAATAAAAATTTGAGAGCTTATAGCAATACCATTTTCAAATTGCTCAAGAATCCCCATTTTTTCTTTAATTTTAGATTGATGACAGGACCTTTACAACTAATCTTGAGCACAAACCAAGCCCTCCATCACTTTAAAAGTCAAAGAACTCTAATATACATCAAGTACTTTTCCACCTATGCTAAAAAGTAGACTTCAAGGCAATAGTAGAGATATGGACAACCAACATATTTTAGGCCATTTCTGGAAGGACTGCAAATCTTTTTGAGTTTATCTTTCACCATTTTATAAAATCAAAACCTTCTTTCTCATTTTGTAAAGTCTCATTTAAATACATGTCTAACTTAGTTCTTTTCTCCCCACTAATCTTACTTTTTAATTTCTACTTCTTAACCTTAAGTTTTATAAGTCCTCTTAAGTCCCTACTAACTTTATCCACAATTGAAACTGATGAGCTTTCATTGAATTTATCATGATTAGCTAAGAGTTTACTCTTGTACTCTTTAAACATATCATACAAAACAACTTTGAGATCTTTAAACAAATCAATCCCTTTATCTTCCCCATAAATCAAATGAAAAGCATATTTTATGTACTCTAATTTTTCTCGAGGATCAAAAACAACTATATATATAAGCTTGTTCATTTTATCACTATCCCCCTAATATTTATCAAACTTATTTTTCATTATATCACTCATTACCTTTAATTTTATATCATCACTATTCTTTCAATCTAATAACTTACAATATAAGTCAGTAATTTCTATCTAAAAGACATTAGATGTGACATATAATAACCTTGAAATACTATTTAAGGCATCATAAAAGTATTTTAGCATTTTAACCAACCTCCTTGCCATATCCTAATATAAAAAGCTAACCATCCCAACATCTTTCTCCATTTCAACTCTAAAATATAGATCATATCCCACATATATTTCAAATGCTCTCTCATACTTTTTAGCTACATTTAACATCAAATAAGTAGAGTTCTACCTAGTAGGGATATCTCATGTCAAAGAGTTTTTATATTAAATCTTTTCCAAATTAGCATACTTTCGAAACTTTTTCAATATTGTAGGAGAATGCTTATTACATTTCACGGCAATCCTATTTCTTTTCACAAAGGTGCTCATTTTTTTCAAGCACTCAACAACTACTAAATTCATTATGTGTGCAATGCACCTCATATGTATGTACTTGTAATTTGCGATGGCACTACCCTAATTAATGAATTTCATTTTCAAGTAGGCAACAACTACATCTTTTAAACTAGCATTATTTAAAGTTATGGTAAAGACTTTGTTAATGCCCCACTCATTCAAACAAGTCTCAATTAGCCTACCCATTGTCTCACCTTTATAACAATTAATTGGGGTAAAGATAAGAATTATTTTATGCAATCTTCACTCTGTATCAATGTAATATGTTATAATGCACATATAGTTCAGTCTTTGCAATAAATTCCAGGTATCAGTAGTGATACAAATCCTTTGATTAGCCTTCTTAGAAAAAGTTTTCAGCTTTAATTTCTCATCTAGATACAACTGATAATAGTCATATGAAATTATCCATCTAGAATGAACTTTGAACTAGGTTAGGTCACACTCATAAAGTTTTTGAAACCCTTTTACTCAATAAAACTAAATAGCAATTCATTTACTATAGTTATATATGCAAGACTTTCTATTGGTCAAATTTCTAAGTACTTAGGTTGTGTACAATTTCACCATCTATAGAAGACTTTAAAGAAAGTTCTTTTTGCCTTAATTTAGTTTATGGTCACTTTGTTCACAAAGGAATTTGGCTATTAAGTGCTGTGGTGCTATTTTTTTTGGATCACAAAAAACTTTTTATCATAATTATTACACTTGCTTTTATAATGGCCCTTATCATTAGTGAATTTACTGAAGTGATCCCAGACTTTTGATCTTGGCTTTGTCGGCCTCTATTTTGAATTAAGCTTACTTCAGTTTGTGATGAAGGCACCATATTAGAATTTGTTTCCTTAAAACCCTCATGGCTAACCAATTTAGGGAGTTTAGACATGTTTGCTTTAGATTGCACCATCTAAAAATAATAACAAAACAAGAACAAAAAGAAGAAATTAACAAGCTTAATTAAAATCAACAAATTCATAAAAATATAAAGTACTAGAAAAATAACTTGATTATCATAATAGTAAAAAAAATAAATTATCATAATAGTAACATTTGGTAAAAATAATAGATTATCATAATAGCAACAACTGGTAATAATAGTAAAAAATGGGAAATACCACAAATTAGACTTAAAGCAATCGCATAGAGACAATGGACTTTAAAAAAGGCAAAAATATGATTTTACATATAAAACTAAAAAATTAATATAATATTTTTTAATCATTCATAGCTTCCAATGGTTTTATGTATACCTCAACAAAATTTTAGAGTATAGAATATGAATAAAAAAAGGAATCAAGGACCATAAGAGAGATAAGTTTGCACAAATGATATCCTTAAATCATCAACAAAGTTCTTTACCACTACTTGGTGCATAACAATGCTATATGCATTACACAAGTTAGCCATAAATTTAAGTTCTTCCATATAATTTAACTTCCAAACTAGATTTCTTTGATTTGAATGCTCCAAACCCAACATATAGCCATATATTGAGTGCAATGCTTGCAATCTGCTCAATTATAATATGGATTTATGGCTAATCAAGGCTCGAAAAGGTTGTTGAAACCAAATAACTCAATTACACTAGCTAAAATTCTAACTTTATGATTTAAGCTCAAGTCTTATACCATTTCCATATGGAGATGCACAAAAAAAAAAAAGAAAAAAAAAAGTCAATAGCTACTAAGTAATGGATAACTTGTACAAAAATTCATAGGATAATACAATACGAACTTAAATAAAACTTTTCTTCTACATGAAATGTAACATTTTGGCTTTGGCTCATATTGTTTTAGCAAAATCACTTATTTAAAAAGGTAAATATGCCATAAACTAAGTTTAAAAATTGGTCTTATACTAAAAAAAATTTTTCTAAAGAAAAAAATAGTAGTTGCATTTTCATTATAAGTAGAAAAAAGACATGTAAAGTTGGAAATACTGCAAATCATACTCTAAACAAAGAAAGTAAAAAAGAAAAAGATAAAAATTATTAGTAAAAGCAAAAAAAAGTAAAAACAGATAAAAAAACATATAAAAAATACCATAAAATCAGAAAGTTAAAAAATAAAACCAAATAAAAAATTATTAGTAAAAGCAAATAAAGTAAAACTAAATAAAAAATAGATAAAAAATACCACAAATCAGACTTAAAGCAAAGAAAGTAAAAGTAAAGAATTCAAAGTAGCATAAAGAAGAAGAGATTTTAAGTAATAACAACGTACCCCTTCTTGAACCTTACTTTTTCTTTAAATAGAATTTGATTACTAATTCTTACAGCAATAATTACCTTTTGTAAAAAAAAAAAGATTAGGAATTATTAGTAACACTTTGCATCATCTTATATTTTAGATTTACAACTTTTTAAAATCATCTACACTTATTTAAAGCAACAAACAAAGAAGAAACAAAAACTAAGGAGTAAAGATTTACCTTTCAATCAACACATAGAAGAGAGGATCAAAATAAGGAAAGAAAGATAAAAGTTTCTAACTTGTTGTAATCATTCAAGAAAGGCTCAGTTTATAAGTGGTTATGGCTTGAGAGAGATTTAAAGAAATGTAGAAGTAGAGGGAAAGAGAGCCGAAATAAGGGAAAAGAGAATTATAGAGTCATAAAGATGGTCTTTTATACCTAAAGTTAATGAGTAAATTAGCAATAAACAAAAATACCCCTTTAAAATAACAATGTTTAATGTAATTCGATTCTATTATATATGTTTAGATTTTTTTCCTTATGAATCGAATCAAATCGAAATACCTAAATAAATCAAATCGAATTTAAATTTCAATTCAATTCGATTCAATTTAATAATTTGATTTAAACCATTGCACAATTCTAGCTATAATCAAGAACAACTTAGGAATGCACTCTAACTCAGCTAAAGATTTGATCCAGTGCCAATTGGTGCTAGACAACTATATATAGTTCCTTAGGTAAGACTTCTAATCCTTACTTATAAACCTATTAATGCTATAAGTTAATAGGGAGAGAATTAATTTTTTAGAGCTTGGGCTAAGGTACTTACTTATAAAAAGCCATACCTTGAGTAGGTCAATCAGGCTTATCCTTTTCCATGAGGATATAAGATTCTAAGTTTAATATATTCTTTAGTGAAGAAAACATGTCCACTATTAACTATATTGCCTAATTTTTTGTGTAGTATGGAGAGGCTAGGTCAATTCATTTCTTAAAACACATTTTGTTTAGGAATTCATTAATTAAGTTTGCTTTCACTTGATACACTCATTTGATGCCCTATATACAATCTTGGTCAATGTTGGAAGTAAGATTTCACGTGGAATTCTATAAGCCACTTATTGAGGTAACACTCATTGATTTAGCTTAAGTTAGTCAAATGCCAAGTGAATCGGTAGATAAGTTCATATCAAAATTCAAAAAGTTGAGAAATGAATGCTAGACACCTATTTTTGAGATGTATTGTGTCACTTTGGTAAAGAAGGGATTCCTCTACCTATATCATAGACATTTCACTAGCTATTAGTTTGAAAGTTTGTTTAACCTATCTACTTAGGCAATAAACTTTGAACGAGTGCTCAAGGAAGAAGAATGAAAAAAGTAGACATCCGAACTAACTTTATATAGGGATTAGATTGAAATTTCAATTATGAAGAATGACAATGAACAAAAAAAGGATATTTTCTTGGCTAGTCTAGCTATAAACACTCCTTTAGAGTGCCCTTTGCTCTCAAACCCTAGCTCATCAACTGCAAATAAGCAAAAGAAAAAGGGGGGAAGGTACTCATATTGCAAAGGAGTATTCTTTCAATCTAATTAATGCTTATATGATTTTTAATATTTTTTTTTGAAAGAAAGCAAGATTGTTTTGTCAAAAAGATGCACTCTTCCATCAGTTAAAGAGAAAAAGGGAAAGAATATTTGCAAATGGCATAATTCCTAGTGACATTCTACTTATAACTATGCAACTTTCACAAATAAGATCCAGTATGCAATCAATAATGGATTTTTGAAGTTTTTGTCAAAAAGCAAGGGTCAAATATTGGATGAAGATCCATCCCTAATGATACATGTTTCCATGGTATACCTCAAATAAAACAAACATAAGGGCAACAAGTATATTGATCGGTCTAAGCAAATGATTAAATTTCAAATAAATTATAATAGTGTGAAAGAAAGAGAGTCTACAATTGCCCTAGGGAAAGGTTGGGTATTAGAGGTGATCAACATAGAGCTACTTTCAAGCCAAGCCAAAAGAAGTCAATGTATGAGAACATCATCTTCTAAGTGGAGTCTATTTATAAGGTTATCTAGGCCAATAGAAGTGCATAAGATAACACTTACCAAAACTCAAAAGATAAGTTATTAGAGGCAATCATAGTTGGCAAGACTCTAAAGAGAAATTAAAGAACAAACTAAGAACCTAGATTCTAAAAAGAAGAAGATGGCAGTGTTGAATAGGCAATTATATCAAATGGATGGCCAGCACAAGTCACCATTAGGCATGAATAATTATTATGAGGCCTATATTTCACCCAAAAGGAAAGCTTCAAAGGCTGAGCATAGAAATGATTCAAGTGATCGAAGAAGGGGAGAGATGCCTCATAAACCAATGAATGCTTTAAAGGACAAGGTTAGTTCTTACAAATAGTACCCAAGGAATCTAATTAAAGTTGCAAAGGGAAAGAGAAAGTGATATATGAGCCAAAGAAAGTTTGAATGCTAAACTAGCTAAGGCTATTGCACATTAACACTATCACCTAGCTTAAACCATACATAGCCAAAGATAAGCAGGATTGTACTTTAAAAGGTGATGTCATTGAGCCTTAAGGAGGTGATTCATATGCTATTTTGGATAAGCCTTTAAAATCCATGACAAAAGATATTCAACCTTTTGTACATATGAGATGAACTTAATGGGATCCCTTATGGATGAATGTTGATTAACAATTGGGCTAGTTCAAATATTTTGCCTATTAAAATATTGAAAAGGTTGGGGATAACACTGAGCAAAATAGAGCAATTAGATATTATTATGATTGATTTTGCTAGTAAAGAGAATGATACTAATGGGTTCATAGTATTGAATGTCAAAATCAACTAGATTGCAAAAAAAGTAAGCTTTTATGTGGTAAATGTAAAGAGTAGCCATAATGTTTTTCTTGGTCGAGATTAGATCCACTCAAATCAGTGTATTCCTTCATTTTTACATTAAAAGATAATGTTTTGGTGAGATGATGGGATAGTTAAGATCATCCATGCAGACCCTAATCTATTTAGTGATGATGTTTGTTTAGTCGAGGCTGGGTTATATTTACCATCGACCATAGTTATAGAGGTATCATTTGTTGATTTTTCTCAATCATATTCAGTAGAAAAATTAAAATTTTGAGAGAAACCAATAATAATAATGGACCCAAATAATTTAAAATTCATTATAAATGTTAAATCTAGTAGCGTTTCATGATTTATCGTAAAAGCATGATAACAGATTCCTTCCATGAGCTTTTCTCACCGGATTGTTGTAAACCAGAGTGATCCTATTCAAGGAACACCTCTAAGGTAATCCACATAAGAATTTTTTAGAAAATATCAACTTTTAATTCTAGATACTAGTAGGAATTGCAAATGGATGAAGGAAGAAGAAAAAAAACATGTGCTTTAATTGTTCTATGCGAAAATTCTATAGCAGAATGTCTCCTTATGGTGGCTTCTGCAATAAGGTTTGTTTATATCATTAAAAAAACCCTATTTAGGTCATATTTAAACACTTAATATTTGGCTAAGTTGGACCAAAATGGACCAATCAATTGGGCCTATTTCTGTCCTATGTGCATAAGCCTTTTAATAGGCTCATGTGCAATATGCTTTAGCCTCACTTTCATTAACACTATGTGGCACTTATAGGCCTCATTTTGGATTAATAATTACTCTAATTTAAGGCCTTTCAAACCTTTTAAAAGCCCGCAAAAAATTAGATGCAAGAACAATTAAAAGTTTGGATTCAACAAAGGCCTAGTCTAAAAAACCCTAATTTTCTTGATTTTTCATTTGCAAATAGGCCCCAAGCCATTTGCTTATTTCTTCTTCTTAATTCATCTTCTAATGATATGTAATATCATTAGAAAATTCAATCTCATTAAATCTTCTTCAAACTCCTTTTATGTGTGTGACCTTATGGGTTTCCAGAATAGCTTGGCAATACATAGTGAATTAGAGTCCTAGTTCAATTGGGACTCTATAGATTCAATCTTATTGAATCAATATCAATTCACTAATTGATACATCACTTGTATACAAGTTAAAAAAGCATCTAGCCATGTATCATGACTACCCAAGTGTTAGAAAGTCAAGTGATTTGACTTAACCCTTTCATATATAGTTATGATGCGATAAACTCCTTTCACGATATTTTATCTCATCCAATTTTGAGTATGGACTTGTGTCAACTTATAGCTTAACTAAGTATGTTTAATTAAGCACTAAACATATTTGTTCTAATAATTTCACCTTTATTCCCAAAATGCCCTTAGCGAATCCTATTCACACATGGCACTTTGCACGGCCAAAGATCCCTGAATATAGGTTATTCATCAGAACTATGAGATAAACTCCCCACTGTATTCTGAGGTGGTGAATCCTTTGTAAATTACTACCCTATCTTTAAATATATTATTCCATACCTAAACACCTCACTATATATACTTCTTGTTTGATCTAAAAGTTTTGGAGTCAAAGTATGGCACTCCATATTTAAGATAGTCAATAATCTCAAGTCTAAGGATACTTGCACCATTGATATGATGAGATACTTTCACTAACATAGATTAAGTAGCCATGTGAAGATCTCATGGTGGGTCTCTAATATACTTACTTCCCAAGTAAGCATCTATATGTTAACTTTAAGCATTTCTATATTACTTGATTCAATTAAGAAGTATAACATGTGCTGATTTTTTCGCATTAATAATGTCTTATCTTATTAATATTATGATAAGGGATATTTAGGTATATCACATTTGTATGCAATAATAATCTCACATCATGAACACTTCATGATTTCTTCCGCACTATGGTTATATACTAGGGACTTTATTACATGGTTTAAGACATTGCAAACAATTATAAGTAATATATAAAAGTACTATGATATAAAGAGAAATGCCTTTTAGTATGATTTCACAAGGTTTAAATACATAAATACAACCCTATTACATAAGCTCTATAACATACTTCTAATAATCTCCCACTTGCACTAGAGCTAATCACCCATGTACTTAATGCCTATTGCATTTACATGTTGATTAAGCTTTCTTTATGATAGTGCCTTTATGAGAGGATCAGCTGTGTTATGATCTATGGGGACCTTTTCAATTTTCACATCCTATCTATTAATGATCTCCCTAATCAAATGGTAGCACCAAAGAACATGTTTGGATTATTGATGAGATTGTGGTTCATGAGCCTGTGCAATAGCCCTATTGTTAATAATGCCTAGAACCACTCCAAGTTTTGTAATGAACTTCTTAATCCAAACGACTTCCTTAGCTGCATCAAAAGCTACTATGTATTTAGCTTCAGTGGTAAAATCCATAGTCATATCCTATTTGGAACTCTTCCAAACAACTGCTTCTCTACACATAATGTATATATATCTTGATTGAGATTTGCAATCATTCTTATTAGATTGAAAGCTAGCATTAGTATATCCGCTAACCTATAGATCTCCTTCTCCATAAATCAAGGACTGATCCTTAGTCCTTCTCAAGTACTTAAGGATATTCTTTATAGCCACCTAATGTTCCTCTCCATAAATAAATTGGAATATGCTCATGACACTAAGAGCAAATGCTACATCGAGTCTCGTACATAACATTGCATATATGATAGATCCTATAGCCGAAGCATATGGGATCCTACTTATACGCTCTCTCTCTTCTTGTGTCTTAGGAGACATAGATTTAGAAGGGTATTTTCCATGCAGCATAGGAATATAACCTTTCTTAGAGAGATCCATGCTAAACCTCTTTAGTATCTTGTCTATGTATGTAAACTATGAAAGACTAAGCCACCTTCTAGATCTATCCCTATAGATCTTGATCCCTAAGGTGTAGGTTGCTTCTCCAAGATCTTTCATGAAGAATTATTTACTAAGCCAAATCTTAACTGACTAGAGGATAGAAATGCTGTTTCCTATTAGTAATATGTCATCTACATACAATACAAGAAAAATGATTGCACTCCCACTGACCTTTTTGTAAACACATGGTTCATCCATATTTTTTGAGAAACCAAACTCTTTAATTGTCTCATCAAAATGGATGTTCCAGCTCTTAGATGCTTGCTTTAATCTATATATGAATCTTTGAAGCTTGCAGACCTAATTGCCATCTTTTGATGTAAAACCTTCAAGTTGTGTCAGATACATTTCCTCTGACAATTTTTCATTAAGGAAAGCTGTCTTTACATCTATTTGGTAGATCTCATAATCATAATAAGCAACAATGGCAAATAGAATCTTAATGGATTTAAGCATTGCAACTAGAAAAAAGGTTTCATCAAAGTCAATTCCTTGTCTTTGATGATAGACTTTTCCTACCAATCAAGCTTTATATGTAATCACATTACCTTTCATGTTAGTCTTTTTCTTAAAGACCCATTTGCACCCAATAGGTTTTATCCCTTTAGGTAGATCAACCAACGTTCATACTTGGTTATCGTACATGGAATCCATTTCGAATTTCATGGCCTTAAGCTAAGAGTCTGATTCTAAACTCTTTAGAACATCCTAAAAACTAATGGGTTTATGATCTTCTACTATAGTTACTTCCCTATCCTGGTCTACAAGAAATCTATATCTCTGTAGAATAGTCTTAACCCTAGTAGATTGTCTAAGAACTTATGTTTCCATAGGTTCTTCTATTACCTCATCACTATAAGTAATAGAATTGGGATTAGTCAGTTGATCTGCTTTAATTTGTAGATCTTAAACTTCATTAAGTTTAATTTTACTCCTCTTATCTTTCATGAGAAACTATTTCTCTAGAAAGACTTCATACTTTGAAATGAGTACTTCTTATTCCAAAGGATGTAGAAGTAGTACCTTAAAGTTTCTTTGAGATACCCCATAAATAAGCATTTGTCAAACTTAGCCTTAAGCTTATCTAACATTATTCTCTTCATATATGTAGGGCATCTCCATACCTTGATATGTGAAAGAGTAGGTTTCTTGTTATGCCATATCTCCTATGGTGTAACATCAACCCACTTCAATAGAACTCTATTCAAAATATAAATAGCAGTTTCTAGTGAATACCCCTATAAGTACTTAAGTATATTTGCAAGACTTATCATAGATCGAACCATATCTTATAGAGTTCGATTTCTCCTTTTAGATACACCATTATGCTGAGGTGTATATAAAGAAGTCCATTGAGATAATATACCATTATCTCTTAGATAGCCCTAGAATTCTTGACTTAAGTATTCACCCCCTCAATGAGATCGAAGAATTTTAATACACTTGCCAAGTTGTTTCTCAATCTCATTTCTAAATTATTTAAACTTTTCAAAAGCTTTAGACTTGTACTTCATCAAGTACAAATACCCATATTATCAGTGATTATCAATAAAGGTAATGAAGTATAAGAAACTTCCATGTGCATGTGTTGTCATTGGACCATATACATCTGTATGTATGAGTTTTAATAACTCACTTGCTCGCTCACCTTTCTAAAAAAGGTGATTTTGTCATCTTGCCTAATAAACAAGACTCATATATATCAGATGATTTATAATTAAATGATTCTAAGCTACCTTCTTTGTGTAAGTTAATCATGTGTTTCTCATTTATATGGCCAAGGTGACAATGCCATTGATAAAATGGCATCAATTATCTGTCTTGGATATCTTGGTACTAATGTTATGCACTTCTTTATCTTTGTCCCAAACATAAATTCCATTACATATTGTACCTGAACAATGAAATACATTATCTAAGTAAATAGAATAACCCTTATTCTTATTAATGGAAATATCAAAACCTTGTTCAATAAGACAAGAAATTGAAATAATGTTTCTAGATAAAGAAGGGGCATAATGGCAATTGTCTAAAATTAATGCAAGTTTAGAAGGTAAAATAAGATGATATGATTCTATAGCTAATGTAGTAATTCTTGCTCTATTTGCTACACGTAGGTCTAGATCTCCCTTTTTTACTTTCTTACTACTTCGTAGTCCCTGCATAAAATAAACTAAGTGAGAACCACAACCGATATCCAATACTCATGTTTGGTTATCAATAGTAGTACTAGTATTAATTTTAATCACATTAATACCTAAAATTGAAGCAACTCTTTGCTTTTCCTTCTCACGAGACTTTAAGTAAGCCTTGCAGTTATGCCTCTAATGCCTAGACTACAATGGAAGCATGTGCCTTTTATGGTAGTCTTCTTTAGCAGCCGAAGGGGTAACAACAACTTGTTTTCCTTTCTTATTACCAATCCCACCTTGGGCACCAGTTGTCTTTTTCTTG
>CANXYI012175085.1:0-10523 GCA_948208565.1 Hura crepitans | reverse complement strand
GTATAGGTTTGCACTCATGTATATATAGGTATAGGTTGTATATGTTTAATAACAGTATCATGTATATAAAATGGTTGTTCTATGAATGCATGTTTATTTGTAGATCTCTTACCCTGTGATTGATAATTGCTGAATGTTGACTGTGATTTGGAGGACCAGAGGTTCCAATGGAGTACGTGGTTGAGGTGTTCTGTTCAGAAGTGTTTTTCTTGCAGGTTTAAATTGGGCTACGTAACTGGGCAGCCATTATGCTGTCCGAATATCTTGAAATGTCTGGTAGCGCCAAACGGTGATACTCCCGAGTTACAGACACACAGGAGGATAACACACCTTATCAGTTCAGGAGGTAGAATTGGTAGGGGGTGTTACAGCATAAATCTAAAAAAAGGTTAAATACAATAACTAAAATAAATAATTGTTGGAAATTTGAATAAAAAATAAAAGCATTTGAACAATTTCTTAACGTGAAATTGAATGAAATTAATTTTATAATAAAGAGAAGATAAATGGTTTAATAAGATAAAATATACTTATACTTGTATAAGTATTATAAATTCTAATTCCTAATTAATGATAATAACACTTAGAAATATTGATTGTATTCTAGACAATTAAAGGCTGTGAATAAAGGTTCATTTATTTATTTAAACATTAAGGGTAAAGGTATATTTATAAAAATAAGTGATTAAGGAATAAAAAACATTAAAAATATATATATATTAAGAATTTATATTCAAAATATTAAGTACTCGATAAACAATATATAATCCTATGAAAGAGAATAAATTAGGATTAAAGGTCAATCGAAAAGTACTTTGACACATGGATGATAAATAATGAAATAAAATGATAAGTGATGTCACAAATAATAAGATATAACAAAAAATTGATATCAAAGGGATATTTATAATGAATTTGAAGGGTTATAACATGATTGCAATTGTAAGATAGAATATGCAATGATAATGAAAAGAGATGCTGATAATATTCAACCCTATATAAAATGTTTTAAAATTAAACTAAGATTAGGCCAAATGATTACCCATATGAGTTGGACAACATACTGTGTAAATTGATCAGTCGACTAAGGACTTAGTAGCTATTAGGACATTAGAGTGTCCTATGTGATGATGGACGCAACCATCGAGGTTCCAAATGGGAACCCCTACGCATTTCATGATTTTTGATTATATGATGAGATGTTGATATGGGTGTAGTTACTTTAAAGGTCCACAAGGGCCATTGCACACTTGTTTATACTTATGTTATGATTATGATGGGTGTAGCTATCGAGGTCCAAAATGTGAAACCCTACATAACTTATAAGATGGGCGCAACCGTTGAACTTTAGGAATTAAACCCTCACAAAATTATGATGATCATGATAAGTTATGTTATGACGATTGTAGCCATCGAGGTCTAAAATGCGAGCCCTTACACACACTATAATCCTGTTATCTAGTGATGAGAGTAATGTATGTCCCCTATCAGATAAAGGTGGAAATGATAAGATAAAGTGTATTATTATACCATTAGAGATATTATAAACTTTGGATTGGATAATTTGTGAAAAGGAAGTGAAAGGAAATAAAGATAAGACTGAGATGAAATGGATTGATTATATAATAATGAATACTATCATTAATACATAAATATGATTCATTATAAAGGCTATGCACATAAGGACATAACATATTACATAAGTTTGTATAAGTAGTGTATTTATGAATGAGCTTAAATAATTAAAGAAATGTATAAGCAAGTAAGAGAAAAGTAATCCATCTAGTTAAAGTGAAAGGAAAGGAAGAATATAAACTACAAGAATATATTAAGGAAATATGTGAGCATATTTTTATAGAATACAATAAAGCATGACATAATAAAAAAATATGTTAACTATCATCAAACACATAATTCAAAATAGGCATAGAATACAATAATACCCAATAATTACCTAATAAAAATGTACTTTTGGATAAGCGAACAAAGTTATGAATCGAACATATGTAGTAATACTATAAGAGTCAAATAATATCAAAATAAAGATGAAATTAAATTGAGTTTATACTAATGATGATTATTTATGAAAATTTAGAGGTTCAATTTCCATAGTATTATAATACACCATTTAGCAATTATGCTTAACACATTGGCTTCCTTACTATTGCATAAGTTATTAATCAAGTTGAGCGGAGTGGTGGATGGAGTCCTAACTTTAGCTAAAGCAGATGAATGAAAGACATAGGTAAGAAGAGCTTACCATGAGTATCATCTGCATGCTAAATGTGTACCTGCAATGTGATTGAATAGTTATTGTTTAGAATTGCATGTGTATAATAGTGCATAAGGGTTATTATATACACTACTATATATAGATAAATAGACAATAGCTTTAGTTGTTTTAATTCTAATTTGAATTTGTAAATTACCATTGTAATAGTTGATTTTAAATATAATGACATTAATAGTATTAATGTTTTGTTATACATATATTAATTAAAGGTGATATATGTATGTTACATATAATGTGAGGTTTTAAAAATACCTATATATTGGTGAAATGGTTACACTGAGTTGAACATTCTTAAGAAGGAGAGGAATCAAAATAGGGAAGATAATTGAATTGAATATGTAGCATGCTATTCTTGAACCAATTTATCAATTGGGTATAAGGGTGTTACATAGTAGCTGTTACACTCCCTAGGTGACTGCTCAACCTATCAAGTGCACTGTCTAACTCACATGTGCTTTCCATAGTGTTTACTTTAGTTTTCTTACTTTACTTGTTTATGTTATTTTATCATCCATCCTCATCATCCCTAATGTTCATAGAGTGTTTTTATCTTCCTAACACCTAAGAGACCTTACAAGACCATTCTTTAAATAACATTTTGTGGGTACATATTATCATTATAAGTGTAATTTATTGATTATCCATACCATAGCATACCATCTGTAACATTATTTGGTTAAAAATTTAAATAAATCATTTCCTATACTCACATATAGCCTTACTCCTTATAATAACACTTTCTAGATTTCCTTAGTTGACCTCTCACAACCCTTTTCTTAATTCCCATGTTATCAATTCCCCTAACATAATGGCTAAATTCTATTATGAAACTTAATCTAAATATTTTTTAGTCATTAAATTAAGACTTTTAACCTTAATATCTTTAATCGACCTATACTTGCACATAATTTGACCATATGTGATATGTAAACAAACAAATATTCACAAGCATACCATTCAACCATTATTAGAATAATTTCCTAATACATCCTTTCTAGCCCTTTTCTTAAACCAATATATTATGCTTTTTATTCACTTATATTATATTATCTATCACAAGCTTAAATTTGCAATATCACCTTTGGTTTCTTAAGCAACCTTTTACGTTCATAAACTCTTATTCCTATTATGCTTAATATCAAATTCATTATTGATTATACAATAAATCCTTAATCTAAAATTGATTACTGATCATACATTAAATCATAACGATTTATTCATATACACTCAATTATACTTTATATAAACATACATGAACAATGCTCTTGTTCACACACAATCACATGAATTTCGGCAAAATTTAGGCTACCTACTTCTTTGATTCCATTCAGTTTACACCTCATTCACATATCATCCTAACCATCTTATTGTTCATTACACCTCATTAATTCCAACTTCTACTCATTAAATGATACAACTCATTTAATTAAGCATAGCCATGCACATAAGTACATGTTTCAGTCAAACATATATTACTGACTCATTTATTCCATCTTAATCTAATGCCTATATAATTCACTTCCTATGCAATCTATTAGCATTCAAATATTATCAAACCTAAGTTTATAATTGAATTAGTGCCATTATCCCTACCTTATAAAATTACACTTGAACATACACAAATTAAATTCATTCCACACTTTATATATCAATACACATATATTCCATACTATTTAGTAAAACATGTGTCTTCCACTCAATCAACACACTTTAATGCATTTCTTATCTAAATCTTGTCATACATGTTCAATTAACTCAACAATGTCATGCAACCTAACTTAAACAAGTCATATACTATGATAAATAAGCCATATACACACTTTTACATTAAAACACATAGATTATGTACACATTCATTGAATACACTTACACAGACATTTTAACCATGCATATAACACCCTCTAAATTAATTTTCTTCAAGCTATTACTTACCTAATTACACATAATCCAACACTAAGTAGTCATACATGAGTAACATGATCACTTCCATGTTGACAAATCCATCACTCCATTTGGCCATACTTACTTCACTCACTATAATTATCCATTTCAATGCTTTTCTTAGGTAAATCATATTACACACATGCAACTAACTTAATTAGATCATGAAACTCAATTTAAACATGTAATAAACCCTAATTCAATTATTTCCATTCAATACACACATGCTTTAATCACCTAATTTCACACACATACATATATATTTCATTGAATACACTTACTATTCTACTTTTTTATCTCCAAAAAGCCCTTTTGCATTAACTCCTCTCAAGTTCCTTAAATTCCTCATATAATCTACCATAAACATACATGATTTTGAGCTTAGAAAATTCATAATAATTTCTAAATAGTTCTTATCATCAAACTAATAGAAGAAACACTTAATTGACATCAATATACACTAGGGAAAATTGTTGAACTAATAATTAAACCACTTACATAGAAGTTGGGTACTATTCACCCTAACACTCTTTCTCAAAATTCAGCCCACTTATTGGAGATTTAACCCCTAATTAGTGATTGGGGAATGGTAGAGGGCTTATTAGTATGATTATTTGATGGAAAGTAGCTTGGTTAAGTGAGTTAATGAAGAAAAAGAAAGGGTTATAGAAAGAGGGAAAAGGTGTCACCCATAATAAGTGAGGGAGGTATTGTTGGTTGCCTTTGGTTTAACTAATTCTCTTTATATATGACCTTTTAAGGGCTAAGATTGGGACACATGTCAATCCAATGGTTGCCATGCATCCGTGTGTCCCTATGGCTAAATAAATTTTTTTTCTATCCCTTCTAGGCCTTTAAAAATTCTTATTTTAGTGCCAATAACACTATAAATTCCTAATACGTGTATCCCATAAAAATTGGATTTTAAAACTGAGCACAATTATTTTTATTATTAGATTTAACCTTAATTTAATTTAATGTAATTCCTTCTTGAGCTCTAAAAATTTCAAATCCATTACTGATGGCTTATTTAGAATTTTTTATCATCAAGTCGTGCTATTTTCAAGCCATTTTGAGCAACACTATAATATTTTTCCATTCAGCCAAAACTAGGTTAGTATTTATGAAAACACCATAATAAAATCTTTAATTATAGTTTTAACCACTTATATGATTTCATTTCCACCCTAGATTTCCCCAAAAATTATTTCATAATATTTCCTTTCATTCAGTTTAACTAGTTTACTCAGGCTCGAAAAGTATTATTTACTGTCGAATATCACTATTCACTGAACTTGTGTCCTTATATCTCGAACTTCATTCTTTTCACGCTTTGGCTTTCCACCTATGCTATGTTCATATTTTCCACTCTTTTATGTGTGTTCCACCTATTACTGAACCTTAAATCCTCCTTTCCCAATTTTGCCCCTGACAATTTAGAAAATGACCATTATGTCCCTCATTAAATTTTCACTCTATCATTCACACTAGCCAACTCTACTTGGTCCGTACATCAATTTTATTCCCTATGATTTCCTTAAATTCCTACTCTACTCTTGGGAAAGTCGAACCAAAAGTTGAGGTATGACAATAAGGTTATACACGAGTGCCATAGGATTAAAGTTATACATTATATGTATCTACACTGCTTAAAGCTTACAGGTGTCCTCTCTGTATAGATCAAAGATGAGCTAGACCACACCACTAGGTGGCAAAAATGATGTTGAGAGCCATATATTGGCTACAGTGAATGAGCCCATGAGGACTGAAGCACGAATACTAGAAAATATAAGGCAAGCAGTTTGAACACAACTTGGGCTACTCAAACAAATGGTTGATCTCTTAGGCAAGCTACAGTTGTAGCCACTCTACCTCCACCACTAATGCAACTATCACCATTATAGGCCCTCCAAAAATCATACTAAGAGTTTGTAAAGAAAATAGAGGCTAAGGATTTTCTAGGTATAGTATATGATGATATAGCTACAACTAAGTATTGGTTGGAAAGAACTATCATAATACTACAATAACTAAAATGTACCTTAGAATAGCATGTGGTATGTTTCACCTTACTACTATGAGCTGAAGCATATCAATGGTGGGAAATAGAAAGGGAACGAATAGCACAATATGACATAACTTCAAAATTTTTTCTGGAGGAGTTTAAAAGAAGAACAACATAAAAAATTATCTTAATAGAAAAAGGCAAAAATTCTTTGATTTAAAGTGAGGGAATAAGTCCATATCTGAATATGGAAAAGATATTACTAAACTCAGCTATTGTGCAAAAGAAATTGTGCCTATAAAAGTAGAAAGGTGTAAACAATTCAAAAAAAGATTAAACCATAACATTAAACTATAGGTAGCAGTGATGAAAATAAGAGAATTGTTATCAACAACATTAATAGTTTATATAGTAGAGGATATATTAGAGGAGAAAAAGATGGAGAGTCTAAAAGGAAAGGGATTAGTCAAGGTTATGTGAACACAACTATAGAAATAACTAATAAAATAAAAGGGAGATCAGACTCAGCCATATCAATAAAGTCAAATTGGGACACAACAAGTTGGAAAGGGATCTTAAAAACAAGCTATAGCTGCTAGTGCACCGGTAACCACTATGATGTTTGTATCCATGGATCATGCATAGTGAAAAATAAAGCTCCATGGATATCAAATAAAAGAAAAAAGGCCATTGGAAGAATTGAAATGCAAAATTAATGAAAAACTTCAGTTAGAATTCTATACCATCTCAACCGTAGACTTGTTGAATTCTTATTTTCTTTTTATTGAGTTGTTGTAAACCATAGTAATTCTCACTGGGAACACCACTATGGTATGCAAACAAGAATTATGAGATGAGAAATTACCAAACACTAAGAAGCTAGTAAGGTGTTTTGGTGTTTGGAGAAGAAGAAAGAAAAAGAAAATAGTTTCGCAGTAAAAATCATTTTTCAATGAAATGGAGGTCTTTTCCATATGTGGTAGCTGATTTTTAAGGCATATTTGTATTCTATTAGATGCCCTAGGTTAGATATTAATTGCATTAAAATCTATCCCTATCTGAGTTAAATAGGCCCATCAAATGGGCCATTTAATCCACCCTGCATAGAGCATGTCTACTGGCCTTTTATGATGGGTTTTTAGCTTATCTTTGGGCAAAGAATTGAAACACTTTTAAACACCAATTTAAATCAGATCTAGAGCATATTTAATAGCCTTTTAACAATTAAATGCTAACCAAAACTTAGATCCCAATTAAATCCACAACTAGGCCTTCAAGGCTCTAATGTATTTAGCCCTATTTTAGGCCAAATTCATTGAATTGGATGATAAGCCTAATTTAATTGTTCTTTTTTATTTCTCTAAATTCTAATGACATCTCATGCCATTAAATTACTTATTATAATTTAATATATAAAGCCTTATCACAAATTCTTTACTTGTGTGACCCTAAAGGCTTTCGATGCATATTGGTAATACATAGTGAATAAAAATCCTATTTCAACAAGGATTCTTATGATTTAATCTCATTAAATCATAATTAATTTCCAATTAAATATTCACATATGTACAAGTCAAGAGAGGCATCTAGCCATGCATCATGAATACCTAAGTGTCAAAAGGTCAAGTGGTTTGACTTAACCCTTTCCATACATAGTTACTATGCAATAAACTCCATTCACCATTCTTTATCTCATTAGAGTTTAAGTATGGACTTTTGTAAACTCAATGATTATTTGAGTATGTAGAATTAAGCCCCAAATATGTTAGTTCTAGTAAAATTGTCTTTATTCCAAAAATTCCCCTATGAATCCCATTCACACTTGTAATTCACTTTGGCTAAAGTTTCATGAACAATGATTTTTATTAGAAAAGTGAGATAAACTCCTAACTCTATTATCTAGGGTGGTGAATCCTTAATTGATTATTGCCCTATCTTCATTAATTACATAATATACTCAATCTCTTGGTAATGTATACTTCTCATTCGAAGTAAAATCAATAAAGTAAAATTATATCATTCCATATATAAGATTTTCAGTGGTCTCAAGTCTAAGGATACTTGCACCATTGTTATGATAAGATGCTTTCACTAACATAGATTAATTATCCATGTGAAGATCTCATGTTAGGTCTCCAATAAACTAGCTTCCCAAGTAAGCATCCACATCTTAACCCTAAGCACTACCATGCTTACAACTTATGAGAATTACTACTTGACCAAGCCATGAAGTATAACATGTGCTAGTCTATCCATATTAACAATGTCCCATCTTGTTAATATTATGAATATGGATATTTTAGGTATTATCACAATTGCATGCATTAAAAATTTCACATTATGAACTCTTTATAATTTCCTCTGCACTATGATTATATACTAAGAATTTTATTACACGGTTTAAGTAATAGCAAGCAAATATTAAAAATATATGTATAAGTACTAAGTAATAAAGAAAAATGCCTTTCCATTAATAAATGAATGTTTTATGCACATTTCATACAAGTGTTCTGGGGTATACAACTAACATTCTCTAACTTGCACTAGAGCCAATCACCCATACATTTAATGCCTATGGCATTTATATGCTGATCAAACTTCCTTTATGAGAGGGTCAGCTACATTTTGATCTATAGGGACTCTTTCAGTAACACCTAAAAAATCTTGATGTTATAAGTTGTACTTTTCAGGATGTAATAGCATTTCTTGAGGTCAGGTAAACTAATATTATTGAATGGAAGTACTAATTATATCATAATTATAGGTAAAATTTGAAAATAAAATGAGGTCATTTAAGTGATTAAACATGACTGTAAAGTTTTACGATACTGTAAAGTGAATAGTGACTTTATTTTAGCTAATCATAAAATATTCAAAAAATGCGCAGAAAATTTTGGGATTTAGACAACCTGATACTTAAAAGTTCTAATTAGACCATCGACACTAGAATTGGAATTTTTAGATATTGTAAATCGGGTAACAATAAAACCAATGATTTTAAATGATTTTTCTCATTTTTTAAGCTTCGATTTTTAAAGTAGCATGAGGCAAAATAAAAAGTCAATTTTATAAATAAATTTGACATTTAATTCGATTTAAAAGTGAAAGGAATTTTTTGAAAAAAAAAGGAGGAGAAAAATGTATTTAAAATTAATAATTTTGAAAAATATATGAAAAGGTCAAAATTCTTTAAAAAGTTAACAAATTCATTTTTAATCTCTCCCTTATCCCTCTTCATTGAAGCCGACAAATTCTTTTTCATCTCCCCCTTTATTTTTGCTCCTATTTCTCCCATTTAAGCTCACTTTTGCCTCTTTAAAATTCTTTTGGTTCCTTTACACCATCTAACACCTCTTGGAAATGGAATTTGTGGAAGGAAATACTTGAAATTTCTAATTTCCAACCCTTGTGAATAGTAACTATTTTTTGGTTCGAGTGAGTTTTTCTAACTTCTAGTATTTTTCATAAATTCTATGGGTGCCTAAGAGCAACTCTCTCATTTTAGATTTTAATTTCAAGCTTCAGTTGATTTATTTCAAAATTTGTAAGGTTTTTTGATTTTATATAATGGAATTTTGACAAAACCCGAGACAAAGGGAAATCAAAGGTGTATGTAAACCTTGAGGTTCCATTTCAACATCTTCAGTATGTGTAATTGAAAGAAATTATGCATTATTAGCATAGGTACATTAAATTCCATAATATGCTTAAAATGTGATAAATGACAATAAATGTATTATGTAATAAATGTGAAGTATTTATTGTGTTATATGGCTTCCATAATGTGTGATTATATGTTTTAGATGATAAGAAGTAACTAGGAATCATGGAATATGAATATTATGTTGTAATTCCATAATGTACATAATATGGAGAAAATGAGGTCTAAAAAGCTTAATAGAGCATTTAAGCATATTCAAGCATGAAAATGCCATTTAGGAATCATGGAATATGAATATTATGTTGTAATTCCATAATATACATAATATGGAGAAAATGAGGTCTAAAAAGCTTAATAGAGCATTTAAGCATATTCAAGCATGAAAATGCCATTTTTCAACTTAATTGGCATATGATAAAATTTTTGGAAGTTTAGAAATGATTATGGGAGTCATGATCCCTAATATATTCATAGTGGTGCAATGTATGTATATTAGGGAAAATGATGGGTTTATGCATGACAATGAGCTTTAAGCATGACTTATGATAATTTGAATGTGTATTGAATCATAAATGAGGTTGATATAATGTTTGAGGCCATGACTAATGGGTTGGAATATGTAA